>JABUQX010123559.1:32500-37500 GCA_015478945.1 Trachelipus rathkii | reverse complement strand
ATTTGTTCAAATGAAATCGAATTGTTAAGTTTCTTGCAGCATTCCAAATTAATTTTAAGTGAAAAAAGTGCGTAAAATGCAAATGTAATTGTAAATTATATCAAAAACGAAAAGGTTACATTTTTAGGTGAACTAAAAAAAGTTGTTGAAAAGATTATTCTGCGATTACGCCAAGTTCTTTTTTAACCAACGTGCATTTGGCGTATTGAATTGTAATAAAATTAATATATTTTTTTCTTAATGATGAACAAAGGAGTAAATATATTTATAAATTATATGGAAACACTTCAAAAACAAATCGACATGTATTAAAGGTTAGTTCAAAAATTTTTGTTACATTCCAATAATTTTTTCCTTTAACTAAAAAAATAACAGAGGGTTTTCCAATAGATATCAAAAGTCGGGGTTTCTCGGCCTCCCGGTGAACGACGGGGGATACTTCGTTCCCCCTCTGTCCCTGTCGGCTCGACCCCCCTAAATTTGCTTTTTTCTTTTTTTGTAAATGATATTTTTTCTTTCGAATACCCTAAGAATATTTTTTTAGATTTCCGTTACTAATTTTCATACGCTGATTCTAAATATCTTGTCTATTTCGTGGTCCAAGTCGTAGTTTTTGAAATATCGTTCAGGAATAATATATATATATATATATATATATATATATATATATATATATATGAATGTTATATTTTTATATATATATATATAAATATATATATATATATATATATATATATATATATATATATATATATATATATATATATATATATATATATATATATAATAGAAATCAGGAACTTCCGGGAATGCTAGATTTAGCTACAATATAGTCCAACTCTGAAAAACATGGTATATTTTTCTCTATTTTAACTTGTTTTTTTTTTCAGCTACTTTTCGGAATACTTAGTATTTCATTGCAATCCTTCCCTTATATAGAGTGAAAATATGTTTCATTATTAATTTTTAATAAAACATGTTTATGGACTCCTAAGGTCAAGGTACAAGGCAGCAGCATCCCCATTAGGCCCCCTCCCACCCGGCTATGCTGTACTGTTTTACTGGTTTACTTCTTTGCTGCTTATACATTAGAGGGTTTTACTAGGCTTTCGCTTTACTGCTTTACTGCTTTACTGCTTAACTATTTCAAGTCCTCTCCGAACATACATTTTGTAAAAATAACTTCATTGTTTATTAAACATTGTGATATATATATATATATATATATATATATATATATATATATATATATATATATATAAATTATATTTATATATATATATATATGTTATTATTATATACATACAGTATATATATATATATATATATATTATTATTATTATTATCTATATATATATATAGTTATATTTATATATATTTGATTATTATTATTATAATACATATATATATATATATATATATATATATTATATATATAGTTATATATATATATATATATATATATATTATAGTTATATATATATAAGTGCACATATTTAAAAATATATATATTATATTATATATATATATATATATATATATATATATATATATATATATATATTCGCACAAAAATTTGCTTACTTTTTTGTCCTTTATTGAGAATCCAAACCAATATGATTTGTGAGTCAAAGAATATATTAAGCGATATGAATTCGACTCCTTGTAAGCTGTTGAGAATCTGAGGCAAGCATTTTAAGGCTTAAAAAACGGACAAAAGTTCTGGGCAAGGTAATGTCCTTTTCTTTAAAGGAGCAACCTCCTTTTTGGCCCTTAGTAGAGATGGGTTATTATTGTCAGATTAAATATAAACTGAAAAAAACATAACATTGCGTGCTAGCGTCGCAGAATATTTTCAAAGTTAAATTGGAGTCGAGGAACTCGAAACAAGATCGTGGAAGCGAAATTTCTTTAAAGAAGATAAGTCTTGACGGAGCTTCCCCCATGATTTTTTCATATCAAGTTCATATCATCTCAGTTTATCTCCTTCTCCCATGTCTTCCTCATCAGCAAACGACTTCGGATTGTTGCCAGAAGAAAAAGAGAGAGCGGATCGAAAATTTTAGAGATTTCTGATAACAATTGCCTTTTGGAATTAACAGTTCCAAGAGTATATTCACTTGACTGCCTTGCTAAGGAGAGAAGAGGTTTTTTTACATGTATGATTTGATTTTTATCAAACTCTTCCTTGAAAGCATTAGTATTAAAAGAATTCAATTATTTTACGTCTCGTTTTGAACTATAATGCATTATCACTACAAACATGCGAATGTCGAATGGGATGATATATTTTTTATGGCTTCTGTGAAATGCACATTAAAAATGAGGTGAGGTCTTCCTCCTGACATTATTTGATACGGTTGTTCGTTTCCATGCAATGTGCCCGTAAACACCCAGACGTCCTCCGTAGACATAATGTGCCTACAAAAGCCGAAACGTGTCAATATTGAAATAATTAGGTTAAATACAATAGATATATCTAATAGTATTTAAAAATGTCGATACTGTTAACAAAGGAATTAAATTAAAATACCTAATACATACCCTTTTAGATTACACTGATACGTAGCCAAATAAATACGGCCATGTGAATGTGTAAAACCAACTACAGCTATCATATGGAGGTTATGTCATAATCAACAAATTATCAGTAATAAAGTGTATTGAAACGTATAACTTCAGAGTGGTTTGTTTAGTCAGAGCCGTATATTTGGAACATGCCAAGTGACCAGTATACGCAGGACGAAAAGCGGGACATGTTGGAGGTGTACATTGCGCAAAACAGAAATGCTCGCAGAGCTGCTGCAGAATATAGACAACGTTATTCACATCGATAACCGCCAAGCCACATGGCACTCCATAGAGTTTACTGACGGTTTCAAGGTACAGGGTCGATAGTTCAACCCCTCATCGCATACGGGAGGAGGGTTGTGTCCGTACATTCGACGTCGAACTGGACGTTCTGCTATACACCCATGAAAATCCAATGTCCTCATTTTGGCAGGCTAGTTCGGTCTTGGGAATATCGAAGGAAACCATACGACAGATTCATGTTGCATACAACATGTATCAATATAGCCACACATTGTGCCTGGTTTGCATCGTGGAGACCAACAACGGCGGTTGCGATTCCTGGCTGTCATTGAATGCCTTCTAATGGATGTACCGGACTTATTGTAAAATGGAAAATATCTTATGGACCGATGAATCTTGCTTTACCAATAACGGTATGCATAACAAGAAGAACTTCCGACATTAGGCGGAAACAAACCCAAATATAACATTCCTTAGCCATCACCAGGTCTCATGCTCAGTCAACGTTTGGTGTGGTATACTCCATTCTAGGATTCTCGGGGCTTACTTCTTTGAGGGAAATTTGACAGGACAGCGTTACCTCCATTTCCTGCAGACCATTCTTGTTGACCTCCTGAGTGATATACCTTTAAGGGCACGACGAAGAATATATTACCAACATGATGGGTGCCCAGCACATAATGCAGCTATGGTGACGACCTACCTCAACAGAACCTTTCTGGGAAGATGGATCGGAAGATCTGGTTCATTTCCATGGCCTGCGCGTTCACCCGACTTACCACCACTGGACTACATTCTGTGGGGGTATCTCAAACATAACATGTACGCTAGGTTTAATGACCCAGTAAATTCGCCGATGATCTTCGCCGTCGAATAACCAACGCATGTAGGGGAATCAACCCGGCATCGTTGTCATTGGCATGCAATGAAACCTGGCGGCAGAGGGCTGAGGCATGTATTCGCGAGGATAGAAGCGTCTTCAAACAACATTTGTAAATACTGTATGTACAAGTTGAAATGACCTTTCGTTCTTCTCCCTTCTTGCACTCTGTGGATAAGATTCATAGGTGTAAATTTGTTATTAACAACGTTATTACATTACATGTATCGATATTATGAGCTTTCTTTATACCAGTGTTTTCTTCAACCTTTTCACATTCACGCTTAAAACTATTGTTGGTAACATTGACGCGCTTACCAACCTGTACATATAACTGTATTTATTCACGCAAATGATATATATGTCTATGCAGGGCGTCTAGTTATTTATGGGTACATTTAGTGGAAATGAACAACCGTATCAAAAAATGTCAAAAGGAAGACACCACCTCAATTTTTATGTGCCTTTCACAGATGCCATAAAAATATATCATCCCCTTCTGGACATTGTGCGAAAGGTTTTCGTATAGCGCGTGCCCAGACACCAACGTAACATATACTATCCTTCTTAATGAATTAAATAATCGAACTTATACTCCTACTCATTTTCATACTTAAACATCCCGTACGGTGAAATACCGCTGTAACATAACTCGTGAGACACCCTATATATATATATATATATATATATATATATATATATATATATATATATATATATATATGTATATATATATATATATATATATATATATATATATATATATATATATATATATATATATATATATATATATATATATATATATATATATATATATATATATATATATATATATATTATAGGGTGGTCTGAAGAAATCGATGCTCAAATTTCTTTGACGGGAGCTCTCAAAATGTTACCAATTCTTGTAAAAAAGAGAGTGTCAAAGTTTCAGATCGATCAGGTAACGTTAAGACTTGTCTCATCAACCCTAAAGTATTGAAAAACAGTCATATTTCTAGAAACATCGGGATTTTCAGCCACAAAGTTAGAACGGTTTATCCTAGGAACGTGATTATTTTTAGTTTTGTGGAGAATGCTCCTGTCTTTGATTTTCCCTTCCACAACTTGTTTGACAAAATTACAGATCGGAAGATATTTTCCTTTTTCGAGAACCGGACACGGAAAATAAACTCATTAAAAAAAACAATGAAAAATAGCTATAAAAATGATAAATTACTTTTTAACCATGTTTTGTTGTTCATTAAATTTTTTGCATCCAAATACATCAAAGTAATGTTTCAATTTAAGTTTTTTAAATTTA
>JABUQX010123559.1:25000-27500 GCA_015478945.1 Trachelipus rathkii | reverse complement strand
AAGAGTACCGTAATAAGGTGTTGAGAGTCGCACATGATGAGATATTTGGAGTCCATCAAGGCGTTAAGAAGACAATGAGTAAGATTACACAGCAATTATTCTGGCCAAACCTATATCAAGATGGTAGCGTCAGAGATTTCATGAAGTATCAAAGTTTAGTACGTAGGTGGAGGATAAATAAAAGAAGTAGTGAGAAATTTTGTAGGAGAGATATGACGAATAAGCGAAAGAAGATAACTTATACAAAGAGTAAAATATGCAGAAGTGAATTGAGAAAGAAAGATCGACGTAGAAGGAGAATTGCAGATATGAAGTATGGTGCAGGAAGTATAAGTACCATAAATAGTTTAATAGAGACGTTATCGTCAGTAAAAGGAGTAGAAGAAAGTGAGAAGATGAACAAGGAGTCTTGGAAGAAGTATGAAGAAATGAAAGAATACAGAAAAGTATGGCGGAGATTGAGTGGAAGAGGAGATAACGTAAGGAGTAGAAGTTGGAGGTCAAAGAGGAGAGAAGAAAAGGGAAAGTCTTTTAGAGTAGATGATGATAAAGTTTCTCTTGTCCGAATCGTGGTCAAAATAGTAGATGTGATCAATGAGGCAGATTATTTTATAGATGGTACAGTAGATTACTCCCAGACCTGGCCTGAACATTTGAATACGATTCGAAAAGTACTCCAAAGATTGAAAGATGAAGGTTTTACAATACGTCCAACGAAATGTGAGATTGCGTCTTCCAATGTTCAGTTATTAGGACATCACATCGGGAATGGAAACAAAGGACTCCATGATGAGAAGGTAACGGAGATCATGAAAACAGAGCCACATAAGACTAAAGAGCAGTTGCGTTCGTTCTTAGGACTCACAATCTACTATCAAGATTTTGTGAAGGATTACGTGAGGGTCGCCGCCCCTCTTACTGACTTCACAAAGAAAGGTGAACCCACAAGAGTTCGATGGGAAGCGAAACATCAGGAGGCATTTATGAAACTTAAGGAAGCTTTAAGCTCGAAGCCAATATTAAAAATGCCTAGGCTGGACAAAGTATTCAAGCTGCAGGTGGACGCATCGGATACATCTCTGGGTTTTGTCCTCCTCAAGGAGGATAATGGCATCTTACATCCTGTGGCATACGGCAGTGAGAAACTTTCAGGGGCCCAGAAAAGGTATTCGTTATTAGAGAAAGAAGCATTGGCAATTGTTACAGGAATAAGGAAGTTTGAACCATACCTGTATGGAAGAGAGTTTGTATTATAGTCGGATCACCGCCCCCTGACTGCCATGAATAAGGAAAAATATGAAAACTCACGCATAATGAGGTGGTCACTGTTTCTTCAAAGATATAGATTTATACTGAATCACATTAGCGGCAAAGATAATGTGATCGCCGACTATTTGAGCCGATCGTCTACTGATGGAACTTTGGATAAGCAAGAAGGATCAACATCAGAAGAAGGAGATAATCAGGATAGAACTAAAAATCTTATCAGCATGTAAAAAGAAAATATACGTGTAATTTGCTCGGATAGAGGGGGCTAAAATGTAATACGTAAGACATGCTAAGTAGAACTTTGCTTGAATCAGAGTCATTCCCCCTTATTTGTTTAATAATCCTCCTTATATTTAGCGTGTCATTCGTAGTTGCCCACTCTATTCACCCTTATATATATATATATATATATATATATATATATATATATATATATATTTATATATATATATATATATATATATATATATATATATATATATATATATATATATATATATATATATATATATATATATATATATATATATATATATATATATATATATATATATATATATATAAAATAATAAATTTTGTATATATTTTATTAAGAGAAACAAGAGTCTGATTATTTTATCGAGGCTTCACTTCAATAAAATTTGTTGTTCTTGATTCTCTTAATGAATTTGTTTTTTACTATTATTATTATTATAATTAATTTATTTTAATTTTAAAATTATTATTATTATTATTATTATTATTATTATTATTATTATTATTATTATTATTATTATTATTATTATTATTATTATTATTATTATTATTATTATTTATTATTACTATTATTATTATTATTATTATTATTATTATTATTATTATTATTATTATTATTATCATTATTTTGTATATATTGAGAATATATAATGCAATAGATATATATATATATATATATATATATTATTATTATTATGTTATATATATTATATATATATATTGATATATATATACATATATTATATATTATTATTACATTATTATTATTATTATTGCTATTATTATTATTATTATTAATATTAGCGTATTATTATATTATTATTATTATTATTATTATTATTATTATTATTATTAAAGAAAGATTGGTTATTGCTTAAAATTATAATAATTAAAGGATGATATTATTATTATTATTATTATTATATTATATATTATTATATTATATATATATATTATTATTATATTACTATATTAT
>JABUQX010123559.1:0-22500 GCA_015478945.1 Trachelipus rathkii | reverse complement strand
TTAATCGTGTGGATCTGAATATGATTTAAGTAGTTCCAATTCCAAGAGAAACATTTTCCACAGTATTGACATTTAAATAGTTTACTTGTGTGAGGTCGTATGCAAAATTCTTTCTTGTTATAATTATTTGTATTATTACTATTATTACCATTATTATTATCATTACTGTACTTTTCAGTAAGAGTATTGTTAGGATTGTTATATAGTTGATGGAGATATTTATTTATCTCTACTAAAAGCCCAAACTTGTGTGTGTTTCTTTAAACTATTGGAGGGCATATCTTTACAATGTGCCCAATATTTCCATAACTTTTCTTTTGTCTAAGACGCAAACGTTGACTATCTCTACAAGAACGCTCAGGCGACTTTCTTTTTCTTTTAAGGAAATACGCAATATATAATAACTCTGAAGATAATGAACTGCTGACCTTAATTATCTCAGGAATAATTATAGAACATCTGTGCTACCTGCCCTTGCCTCTATTAGCTTTAGTTTTGGTGATGAGAATCTGGAATTTAAGAGTGTGGGATTATATTCAACTCACGGATGAGGGTAGAGTCATACTTTCTGCGTTGTTGCTTATTTTCTCGAAAAATTGGAGGGGAATTAGATTTATTTTCTGTTCGATCATTCCCTTTGCTTTTCTTCATAAAAAACCATTTAGGAAGGAGTGAGGAGCTAAAAACCTCGCGGTATTTACATTATCTACATATACGTATCGTGTGTGATTTCTCTCTCTAGCTTCATTGTGGAGCTCTTTTTGATTAGTTCATACATAGATTATGTCTTTATAACTGAGAGAAGCTCAACCTGGATGATAATATCTTCTTGGTTTTCCCATTTCTGCTATGAGGGTGTTTTGACCTAGAATTATCTCAAAAGACCTTTAATATGCTATATTCAGGACAAGGATGGTACCGTATCTAAAAAAGAAAAATTTGAGAAAGATTTATTAAAAGTTTTGAGGAAGAATACTTTGGAGTAGAGTTAGAGTGTATATGAGATGGATCTGATGTGTGTATATTTCATTTTAAGATGAACAGAAGGGAGGATTCAGCATTACAGTGTAGGATATACATTAAAAGATTAATGTTTGACTTTTAGCTGGGGATTATTGATAACTACAAGGCACGAAGTATCAACAAAATGGGAAAACACAGAAGAAGCAGAGGTTATTAAACTGATTACCTTTCTGATTACCAAGAAGGGCATTCGATCTCCTCGCGCAGACTTTTCAATTATATTATCATACTATCGAGGAAGTGGGAGGCTGAGAAACTTAATTTGTCTTAGTATGTATTGCATTGAGCCATCAGGGCTGAGATTGTCCTGTCTTCACCGTGGAAGGATGAAGAGACCTCTTTGTACACTTCTAAGCATAGGAAATCTTTTAAGGGTGTACAATTTTTTTAATAATCAGCTATTTGCTTTCGTTGCTACCGGAACATAAGGTATCATTTCGAGAGGTTATAAAGCGAGGTAGAGATTGCGAGTGGGCTTTTATTAATTTTAAAACTTTCGCATTTTTCCTTTTCTCAATTAGGATTTAGTTTAGCTTCAACCGACGAATGTTACAAGGGCAGGGAAATCTGGAGAGGTATTTTTTTCCTTCCACCTTTGGGATCTACTCAGTTTCCTGGGTTAGCTCTGTAGATAACAGGTTCGATGATCTACGATGTGTGTACATAAAGTTTCGATAGAGAGGCTATATGACAAGGACAGAATGAGACTTGGTTTTGGGCTTTCCTTATAGGCGAAAGTACGCTTGTATTCGCTATTGGAACAAATGGTGAAATTACTTTCTGAGCTTGAGAGGAGACGTAAGGTAAGGATAGAAAAAGTTCGCTTAAGTATCCGGTGTGCTCACTTTCTATAAACATAGCAAGCAAATGGCTCAGGTGTGTTAATAGCTGCGAAATGAAATATAGTGAGAGTATAAACATCCAGAGTACATAAATATTTATCTCTAGACATGCTGGTTTTCAATTGTGCTGTTTAAGGCAAAAGAAATTGATGGAAGACGAAACATATGATCAATACGTAGAAGAGTACCACAATCCGCTTCTTAACATATAAGTAACAAGCGTGTGTCTGCTAAAGATTACTATCTTTATCCTTAGGTTGTTGCAGGTACTCTCCCAGTTTTTTTCGCGTTCTCCATGAGTGATGTTCTATCTCACAGGTTGTTGGAGATACACCCTCTACATAAGAGATGCTTGTGTGCTATGGACGCAGAATCAGTGGCGTCACCTCTTGATGTCTCCCGCAACTTTCAGTGTAGGTTGTCTCTCTACTGTTTACAGTAGATATGTCTCTCTTAGAAGTTTACTGCTTTTTGTAATTCTTCTTCATTGGTTCCTTTTCTGTGAGCCCACAACTCAATCAATATTACTTATCAAATCTATTTATCTATATCGAGTTTTGGAGCAGAACTTAATTGTCAGACTTTCTTTCAATCTAGGTCTTCCCAATTTATTTTTTCCTGTTTAATTATATCTTATAAAGTTACTGACTATCCTTTTCATAAAAATGATTGTTTAGATGTGAATATATAATAATAATAGATAATATTAATAATAACATTAGATTATTAATAAAAATAATAGTGTATTCTCTTTAAATTATATCTTCAATATATATTATACTCAAATAAAAATAATATAATATAGCTAAATAATTTAATAAATTAATTAATTAAATAACTAAATGAAAATAATTTGAAATAAAACTAAAACTGAAAAATAAACATTTCAAAACTTCCAGTTGTCCTTTTCAGGCTTCGTTGGTCAGTGTATCTTTTTACATTTTGCGATAGTAGAGACCTTATAATTTTATTATCAGTACTGCTGTTTATTATGTATCTGTTCTGATGGCAAACTTATAATAAACATTATTTTATATAATTGAGTGGAGTTTCTACAACCTTCGTCTAAAGTCTATGTGCTTTATACAACTTGTGAATTCGTGAAGTAGAGTCGCTCACCAACTTAGTACTTTTCTTATCGCGTTCACTTGGGACATATCGTAATTTCGTTTTATCTATGTATGGATGGGACTCAGATCTTTCTTTTGGTATCTACCCCCTAAATATTTTATTCAAAAGTTAATTTTTATGTAACGTTTGAAAGTGGACAAGGATATTAACTTTATTAGGTCTTAGCCCTTTTACTTTCAAAAGTGATTATGAGGTTGTAGGATGTGAAGTTATATTATTCATCCACTTTCACTTGTCTCTATCCTCTAGGCAACTGTGCATACCTCATTAAATGCTTTATGTAATTTTTACCGGAGTATTTTCATCTTCTATGCTATTAGGATTACTTTTTTTCTCTTAAAAAATGAGCACTTCAAAGTTCTTTGTGGATCTCTAAAAACCGAATTAGCATACTATTTATCTTATGTCCCTCACTGGTGTATAAGGAGACATTAAATAAACCAACTTCGTATAATTAACTTTATATATTGCATATCTCACTCTGAATTTCTCTATAACTTTATTTTAGTCATTCATATCACTGCCTCTTTTAGATAAGAAAAAGTATTAGCGCCTATATTATTTATAAGACTAATAGCACTTACCGATTATGCACGCTGACTTCACCCGACTTCCAAACATATTACTTGTTACTTATGAAATTTATAAACAAAAAATGAGAAGAAGACAAAATATATTTGCAAAAATATATACTAAATATTAACCGTGACTTGCTTTTAATAATGTGGTTGACTTATTTGAGATTCAAATTTAATCAACGTTTGCTTTCATACATGTTCGTATTCTCCTTCTCTCAGGACGGCTTCATAATATCGGTATATATACATCGTGCTTTGTCTACTTTTCAATTTGTGCGTTAATTTTCCAAGAAAGTAGATCTAGTATAAAACCTTTGGTATAAAAACTTCTACTATAAAAATTTCTACTATTTCCGGTACAAAAACTTCTAGTAAAAAAATTATTTTTTATTATACCAATAAATTTTACTTACAATGCTCAGAATAAAAATTATCTTTAATACTTAAATAGGTCTTTCTTACTCCTTTTGGAAGAAAGTGATTCTCCCTTATTGGGGTTTCATTAAACTTACAAAAACTTTGGCCGGTAAAGACAAAGGTTTCCATTTCCTGGTCTTCATTCAGGACCAGAGATGAAGAATGAGATTTGATGCTGGTAGGTTAATGCAGTAATTCGGATAAACCATTCGGTACTTACTATTCTTTCACCGGGTCGTTAAAGCAGCCAAAAATGATTTAATGCTAGTAACTCCCCTTCATACAAGTTTTGTATCTTATATGCATCTTTATATATATACCTTTTTATTATTTATTATATGATATTTAATAGTTTATTTTTAAATTTATGTCGACTCGCTCTGGTGGCACTTTTCATCCTAACTTTAATAATAGTTCTCACAAGATTCGCGCACAAAAGGTCTTTTCGTTTATTTATTAAGTGTGGTGGACAAGCAAGTATATTTCTCTATATTGTCTTCGATGTTCCTTTCTATTTTCCTTGCTATTCTTTTCTTCATCATTCTCTATTTTTGTGTTCCTTTCTATTTATCCTTTCCTTCATCACTCTCAGTGTTTTCACTAGTTATAAAAAATGTTTTACATTCCGTGCGCTTTGCTACTCTCGTGGTGCATCTCTCGTCTCGTCTCTTCATTGAAACTTGTTTCTCTCTCCCTCATCTCTGGAAAATGTGGATATATTATATATCCTGGATACGAGTTGGAGGGATAATATGAGTGCATATAAGAGTGCATCTTCATATTCAGTAGGTAAATACAAGCCATAGGGATTTTGTGGAAGTCCCTGTGTGTTATTGTCGTTAAGGAATCCCATTGACGGTTCTAACCATCTATTGATGGAAGAGTATTACTTTACTTAAGAAACCCCACATTACAGTTTTTCAAGAATTTTTCTGTAAATGTAACCGAATATCCCGTCGTTATACAAGGACTATAGAAATTCACTGGTGCCAAACTCATGGGGTTGTATATTCCCCATTCGTTATTAAAAGGAATTTGTGGGACAGAACCCTGTCCTTCATTGGGAAAGTTTGTTCTTTCTCCCTCCTTTTGGTTTTCGGTGTGTATTCTTTCCTTGATGCTTATAGAAATCTTCGCTTACTATATCTTCGCTAGATCCCAATTGGAATAAGGTCTTTGGTTCATTCTCGGTGAAAGGAAGGTAGCTTGTTATAAACTATGTATTTTAACTTTGAATTGCCAACCTGAAAAATGGCCCTTAGTATTGGTAACTCTACTGACACCCCTAAATTCTTTTCTGTCTTTCTTTATATCCCTCTTTGACCCCAGATTGGGTGTGAGGTGAGCAACAACATACACAGAAAACCCAATAGTTAAGTAGAAGAACATGACGTAAGTTGAAAGGAAAACTCCCCTCCCCCTCCAATACCCTTAAGTGTGATTCATTCGAGGCCGAAATTCCAACCTAGGATTCTATTCATATTATTGCAATGCCTTGAAAGAAACATGGGAGGTTGCTCATTGAAGCTTCTCTTAATTTTGTTTCTCGGATAAGAATGACCTTCACTTTCTTTCTTTCAGTCGTCACCATCTCCGATAGTTGTCATTTTCTCATCATATTTCTTATTTTTTTCTCATTGTTCCTTCTAGTGATATTCATCGGTTAAAATCAATATTTCCTTATTTTTCGGCAATATTATTTGGATTGTATTTTCTTGGGCTTTATTATAGTAGATAAATAAGTTTAATTACATCATTAATATATATTCCTTCCCTAAATTGATTGGCACCTTAGACAATAAGTAGAAACCCAAACCCCCCCCAAAAACAAACTAAAACGGACAACACCTTTTATTTATTTTTAAACTTAATTTCCAACATTTCCGTAGATTGGAATTTTTTTTACTTTATTTTTTCCACCTTATAAAGCCTACTGACGTAGGCGAATAAGTATCTTTTTCATTAAATCGAATTATCCGATTGATATATATAATTTGTTGGTGTATCGGTAGACTATATATATATATATATTAATTATATATATAATATATATATTATTATATTATATATATATATTATATTAATACTATTTCTTTCCTAATGTGTGTAATAGTAGGGTGTTATTTAAAAAGGAACATGTGTCAAAACTGCTTATAGTACAGTACTATATATTTATATGTATATATATATATATATAAATCTCGACCGTTTATCGTCACCTCTTAATGACTTAAATTTCGAAATACTTTTCAAGATAACATTAATTGCATTAATTTAAAAATAATTATTGTAATTAATAAATATCTACCACTCACGGGTTGACGAGGGTTATGGGAGGCAGAGCCCCTTCGTTTTGGCAAGTCAGGTTTTCTTTACATATTATTATTAATTATTCTAGAACAATTATTATTATATTCATTAAATTATTAGTTACATTTGAATTTTATTTATATTATTAGATATATACATTTGAGTATTTTGTGGATAAAATAAAAAGTGGTATTAATGCATTTAAAAAGTCTATATATATATATAAGTGATAAACTTCTCAGTTTCTATATTTTATTTATGTTTGTATATGAGTGAAAAGTTAGTCTGTTATATTTTTATTATATGTTAACTTTTTATTATTATTTAATATATATAATTATATATATTAATATTATATATGATATATTAATATTTATTATAAGTATATATAAATTTTATATATATATATATATATATTATATATATAGTTATAATTATATATATATTTTAATATTAATTACATTTTCTATTATATACAATTCACTTTTTTATATATATTATAAATATATATTAATATAATATATATATATATATATTCGCTCACTTGTATAATATAATTTTATTGAAATTATCTAAATATTTTATAATAATAAGGAGATAGCCAATTAAGCTTAATACAAAATGGTTCCTTCAAATTTTAATATAACTATTAGTGTGCTCTCTCTGTGAAAATGGATTTCGTGTGTACTCCTTTTGCCCCTTGTTTTTTACGCAAAATGTTACACATATTTTATAAATAATTATTCTGTAACTGTATTATAAAAAAAAAAACTTACTTTATTTTTAATTTTATTTTTAGTTGACTTCATATATATTTGGATATTATTTTACCTCCAATTCTTTATTTTTATTATTTTTTATTGGTTATTTTTTTAACGTAAATATATTATATTATTTGTATATATATATATTATATATATTAATATATATATATATATATATATATGATATTATATATATTATATATTATATATATATTATCTTATTATATATATATATATATTATATATATTAATTACTATGTATATAATATATATATTTATATATATATATATATATATATATATATATATATATATTTAATATATATATATTATATATTATATATATATATTATATCATATATATATACTATATATATTATATATTATAATATATTATTATATATTTATATTATCTTTATATTATATTATATTATATATATAGAGAGTAGAGAGATTTAATAAGAGAGAGAGATAGATAGATATATGTATTAATATATAAAATATATATTTATATATTTTATATTATATATATATTATATATATATATAATATTTATATATATTAATAATATAATATATATATATTATATATATATATTATTATATATTATAATATATCTTATTTAATATTATATATATATTAGTATATATATTATTATTATATATATATTATATATATATATATTATCTATATATATATTAAAGACGTTGTTTAATAATAGAGATTTTAGAAAGACAACAGCTTGTGAGAAATGAAAATTTTCTGCGTAAATGTGAAAGGAAGAAAATATAGAATTTAATTAAAGTAACACAAGCTCTCTTCAAAAGGATCCAGGCTTTTTAATGAATTGAATTATTTTTTTAAAAAATTAATGAATAATTATTTATAATTATGCTTTATTTCAAAAATTTTATTTTAGAAGAAGATAAATAATTAAATGATTATATTGTATTATTGATATCTTGTGTACTTTTGTTGATATATATAAGTGAGCCATTAATTTTACCAGTACTTATATATGTTTCGCTTTTTTTGTAAATTATGCTGAGATTATTCTTTGACTTTTTTATCTACTTAATAAGTTAAATTCACATTCAAGAGTATCATCTTAGAGTTTCAGGGTATGTATAACTTAATATATATATATAATCGTAAGGGAACTATGTGTATAAAGTATTTTCTAGATATAAAAAAATTATATATATAGTGATCTCTCAAAGATGTTTTAACAATAAGTAGCTGGGAAAACAATAAATTTCTCAGATTTACGAAGAAATATGAAATTTACATCAACCACATAAAGCAGTGATTGTAGTAAATAACCAATGGTGGATACTACTTAGGTGCGCAAAAGTATATCATTGTGTATTATTATGAGTGTCTTAAACGTACTGTATAATAGAAGAGAGGGGTTATTCATTCAGAGAGAACAAAATAAATAATATAATTAATAATCAAAGTAATAATAATATATGTATTTTTATGTAAGATAATTATTAATGCCAAATGAGAACTCTTAAATATACTAAGATAATATAAGTATCTACCCTCAAATAAACTGAGTGGGGATTAATTCATAATGATCAAGGTTTCATTAGTTTAGTATATTACATTATATATATAGATAATATGATTGCATTCAAGTTTTATAATCACATGAAAGGTGAAAATCATATTATCTTCATATATAGGGATCTCCTTATTATATCCAGATAATTTACAAATAACTATGATAGTCCTGAGTAAGGTGTTATCTGAAAGTCCTCTTTTACTAAAATTTAAAAGGTGTTGTTGGATTGTTGCGATTTTGTTTGAGCGCGTTGGTTATCTTGCGCGAGCTTGAAGCAAGCCTAATTGGGAAGTTTCACTGTGAGGTCTTAGATCGAAAAGTTGACTCCCGGTAGTGACCGGTGACTAGATGTTCTCAGAGATATAGAGAGGAATAGAAAAAGTTAGGCAAAACTATGTTTATTTATTTAGCTGAGTGTGTTATATGTAGAATGAGAAGGGTACAGAGAGGAACTTTTATACGTGAGCGTGTCATATAGTAGAGATTTAGATATAAGCAGAAGATTGAGTTAACTTGTGGGCAAGATGCTGTGATGTTCTTATGAAGATGAGTGTCGTGCTATTAAATGAACTTAGTGCTAGAGTGATAAATTAATGAGATTCTGAAAGGGAAGAAGTTGGATAGTTAATGTTCGTATAAAGAAATAAATATGGTTGTAACTTGCGTAAAAATTTTTGAACAGCATAAACAATAAGTCATGATAAAGTAGGGATAGATAAGGGATGAATTAGTGTACTTTGGGGAAAATTTTCTAAGGGTGTATTGTAATTTCTCATGGAGTGGTGAACGAATAGTAAGATACGTGATGCGAGGGATATAAGGTATGGTAGAATAGTTATGGTGGGAAAGAGGTTGTGGTGATGAGATATATATGTAAAAGGTGTTGCATAATAGTAGTGTAAATTCATATAAATATTAATGTCATGCCAAAATTAAGTTTTCCGTAATCTGCTACGTATTTCTATATTTTTTATATTAGTCGACGTTATAATGCACCAGTATTAATGTAGAGCAAGGGAGGAGGATAGTGAGATATATATATAATAAAGATTTTTGGAGTTAGTAATTGATTGTGAATATAGTTTGGGAAAGTATTACTTCGGGCTGTTAATGATTAAAAATTGTTTATTAGGAGATTTGAATGCAGGATTGGGAAGAGAGGAGATGGTATGGGATAATTAGGATATATATATTAGGATCATTATGTATATTATAGTGTAGGTGAGGAAATAGAGATAATGTATTAATGGTCAGAAAGTATGTTAGAGTTATATGTTGTTGAGATAGAGATTTGATAGTTGTGGAGAATACTTTATATGGTATCTCATAAGTATATAGTAGTGAAAATTACATATACCCTAGTATATATATCATGAAGAGTGATATGAATATAACGGTATAGTAGTCGGTATAGAGGTCCCCATAGTTACTGGGATTTTAATGTAGTGTATATAAATATGATAAGGATAGAGCATATGAATTACTAGAGTAATTGTATTTCATGATCAAGTGGGCATATAGGTAGGGGGTTATCTTGAATCATATTATTTGTAGGTAGTAGTTAGCTTTAGGTTTTCAAGGGGTAGGGGTGAGATAATATCTATATATATAGGTATAACTAGGTTAGAGTAAATATAGGTGAGATATATAAATAAATCAAACGAGTGAAACAACTAGAAGTCATAAAGCGTTAGGCTCAAGAAAGATTATCAGATAGACATATCTAAGACGTTTATAGATACCGTAGTATTTAGGGTAATTGCATGGGGTATGGAGGATAGATGGGAGGACTTCGTAATGATATACAGTATACGAGACTCGTAGAAAATTTAGGTAAGTATGTGTAGAGGAGGAGTGATATACAGATTTAATGATGAGATACATATGTTAGTGAAAGGGCCTAGATATAAAGGATCATGCTGAGTTATAAATAATAGGTGGTGATAAGCCGTATAAAGTTAGAATATGAGATAAAGTGCGGAATAGTTAGAATTGTGTGGAGTGAGGAGGTGAAAGAAGTTGATTAGTGATGATAAGTAGAATAAATATATGAGCGTCCTTTATGTGAATGTGTATGGGGTAGGTGAGGGTAAGCTTATGAGGAGTATATATTATATAATATATAGAGTTATACCGGGTGTGTTTTAGACGGATGGCAAGCCGTCCCGACTAAAAGGATGTCGCGCTTCTCTTAAAGGTGTGTGCGCGAGAGGTGTCGCTACATAGGCGTGAATAATAGACACGTATCAGAATCGCGATTGTTGTGTAGAGAAAGAGTTATTGGACACAGATAAACATTTTTGAAACCATCTTGGCGACGTCTAACAAGTGTATTGCTCGGAAAAGTAGTATCATGAATTAAAACTGAAAGAGACGGAAGGTGATAGATGCGTGCCTCTATGGAAGAGGAGCGGGCTCGCGCATTTTTTGAGGACGCGATCCGCGGCGCGCCTATCATAGTGCGCTGTATCGTGAAGGAGTGAGAATGTAGGCGAAAAAATAGCGCGATGTGTGTAATTGTGTGAGATAGGGATGGGAGTAGTTTTTGTTGAGACTGACTGAGTAAATTAGGCTTTAACAGCGTCTCTGTAAGGGTAAGCGATGGAGGCGGGTTATTGCGAAGTTTCGGGGGTTGGGTTCGACTGGTGGGTGTGAGACTGAAAAGTACGTGAGCTTTCTGGCGCTAACAGCGTCTCTGTAATCACCGGAGAGTTCGGAATTTATCGCGTGTTCAAAATCTTTTCCGGAAATTCTCGTATACTCGTCGAAAACCATTCGCAAAAGGGGGAAAGAGTACGAACTCACGACTCTATTAAATTCAGCTTCGTCTGTACCAAATTTCTTCTTTTCTCCCGCTTTGTACAATGCTTCAGCGAGACCATTAGCTAACGCCACGTCTTTAGTAGTAGTTTCGTTCCTCTTAGCAGCGGTGATCATAAGGAGAAGCTTGGAAAAATCTCCAGAAGTTTCAGCCTTTAAATCTTTCTCAAGACTGTTTCCATACAGAGATAAATACTCCTTTTTAATTTCTTCCAAAGATTTGTTATCACGAGTACACAGTATCTCAATCAATGGTTTTTCTTTAGTCCCAAGACCTTTCATCGCCTTTTTCAGTTCCTGTGCCAAGTATTTTGGTAATGGTGTCATGAGAGCCAAAATTGCTTCCTCAAACTGTCCACTAAGCTCTTTTTTAAGTTCTACAATTAAATCTTTATTATACAACGTTTTAAAAGCTTGGAGGATTTGTATTCGTTGGGAGGACGTTCTTCTCCCTAACACCGTAATGATAATTTTCTCATCTGTGCCCAAACCTTTCATCGCTTTTCTTCAGTGGGTGGCAGAGAGAAGCGTCGAAAGGTCTATAGAAGAGGAAAGGGAAGTGTATGGGTGTTTTTTTGATCTGGAGAAAGCATATGATAGATGATATTATGTATATATATATTATGGAGGGTGCTGGAGGAACATAGAGTAGGGGTAAATTAGGTAAAGGTGTTTGGGGCGCTTATGGCCTACTAGTGCGTTAAGCAGAAGAATGATGTCTGTGCGGTTCAGTATTAGGAGTAGATGGGGTGATCGATGTTTTGGTGCAGATCAGTGATAGGCGAGTGTGGTTTGTACTAGGTTAATGTTTGTGTTTTGTAATGTCACCCAGTTTGGTACTTTTTTCTATAGTAACATAGTAGTTTCTTTATTTATGCTCTTAGAGTGCGCGTTCGAAGCAGGTGAATTATGTATTTTTGTGGCGAGAAGTGTTAGAGTACATATAATATACAGGTATAGTTGATGGTAACTCAGAAGATCTTGCCTGAGAATTGTTAGCGCGTGGGTGTATTTAATGATATTAGTGAGTAACTAGTTAGTAAATAATGATACTAATTTTACGGATTGCTACTACTCTTATTTAGGTGTGTCGTAAAGGATATTATACAGAAGTTAGGCTGTCTATTGTATTTTTTGGTATTGAAGGAGTGATTTATGATGTGAAGAGTGGTTTGTAATATATGTGCGAACAAATAAAGTGGTATTACTTAAGATATACCCCATGTGTAAATAAAGTAAAGTGTTAGTAGGTGATTATTTTATGTGAGAGAAGGGACGGAGGGAAGCACGATGGAGGGGGATAGGGTTGAAGAGAGATTTGAGGATAGGAGGATGGTGAGAGAGAGAGAGAGAAGTATTTTAAAAGGAGGAATGCCAGACTAGTACAGAGTGTAATTGAAAGATAAGTTTCGACTGCTAAAAAGCGACTTTTTGGCGCCAAGAGAAGTAAAAAGAGAGATTATGAGGCCAAGGGATGAAGGATAAGAGCGTTAATAAGAAGATCACAGTATTTAGTTAAAACGGGCAGAAGGCATATGCAGAGAGTGCGCACAATCGCGCTGGCAGTTTTGAATGGGGAATATGATGAACGCGGAGAAAGAAAGTGAGGTATGATGTGTACTCTACTTTATATCATCTTAATAAGAAGTCAAAGGTGATATTAGTTGCACAAAATATATTCTTATTTCAGTGTTTCCAGCAGTACAAAAAAAAAACCTTTTAATAAAAGAGTCAAGGTTACTCACTATTTTATCAAGTACATAAAAACCAAAACAAAGCCAGTTAGAAAATTTTATTACGAAAATTACATAATATCGGATTTATTTTTGAACTTCCTGAACCGATATCGTGTATTTATATTTGGCATTGCCAAATGCATGCAAGAGGCACTCTACAGGAACAATCTCCAATCTTCAGAAATATTCGAAACTTCTACATAAAGCGCAATTTTTTTTATATATATATATACATGAGATGAAAATGAATGCAAACATATAAGATCAGAAACAATCACCAGAAACACTTTAGAAACATACTTCAGAAACAATCGTCAGGAAGAATTTTCAGAAACAAACCTCAGAAATAATCTTCAGAGGATACTAAAATGCAGTATATAGCTCTGGATATCGAGAAGCAAATAGAAGATCTCTAGGAGAACAAGTGCTTCTGAAACAGAGTGCATTATATGAGATCTAAAGCACTTGAGACTCAATCTTACCTCTCAGGAGAAGCAAATTGTGCAAGAAACAACCTTCGGAGAGGAGATCAGTCGCAGATGGAAGTCAGTGTAAGTGGTAGATCTCTGAGTGCGTATCAGGGGACGAGTTATTTTTGGGCTAGAAGCAGGCAAGAGTGCGAGGGAACAATTTCCAGAAACCAATCTTCAGAGACGAATCCTCAGAAGAAGAATAGTAGGTCTTCAATCTTCCAAGCCATTCGAAAATCGGATTTTTGTAATAGATTAAATAAGCTCTCGCCAAGAAGAGAGGGAATGATGATGTGTTGTGTGAGCATTTTTATGTGAGTAAAATCAGAGTGTTGGCGGAAGTGGATTATAAATGAAAATGTTGGTCTGAAGAGATAGAGGGCCTTCTTTAGATAAGTGAGGGCGATTGAACAGGATAAAATATGATATATCTAGGGAAGCTGCGCAACTGTTCACACTACTACCTCCGTGTCCTTAAGCTATGGAGATATGTTGATAATAGAGATATATAATAGTAAATAAAGAATAAATTAATATATGAACCTATGTTATCTATATTATAAAATATGATGTTAGGTTCACGATAGTGTAGGTATTTTAATATAAAATATATGACTTAACTTTCTTAATTCATCTCAAAACGGAAAGAAATGCTGTTTTCTTGTTAGAAAAGATATAATCCAAAATTTATTAATATATAATTATAATAATAATAGTAAGAAATAATAACGGAAAATATAATTTTAGAAAATAAATAAATGAAAAATTATGTTTTCAAACCGAAATCATTCTAAGGATTGGTATAGTAAGTATTATTTAATTTTTTATTTATTTTTTTTATTTTTTTTTTTTTTTGGAAGTTTAAATTTTATTATTTTTATTAAATATCATAATTATAATACTAATTAATATTCTATATATATATACCTAGTAGGTAAATCCGCTACTCATAAAGATGGCAGGTTATATAAGTATATATCGGAGTGGTATCTTCTCTCCGGAATCCTAGCGCGCCGAGAGAGACGGTTGGCACACAGGACCCACCAAAATGACTCAAAGCGCACAAATTATGTGTTAAGAGCTTGCCAAATCCTCACTGTGGTTCTTAAATGTTCGCCCTCTCCTCACTATTCTCATTTGTGATGACGCGCAAAAAAGTCAGGATTTTGTTATCATGGGTTATCTCTAATATAATAATTATCTCTAGTGGAAAATACTCCCTCATAATCCTCTAGATAATACTTCTATATGTAGATACTGATTTTCGGATAATAATTAATAACATAAAATATAAAATATGAAAATTATATATTATAATAATAATATATTTCAATCATAATAATTATAATTCAATAATATAATAAATTAATAATAATAATACTAATAATAATAATAATCTAATCAATCAAATTATTTAAATAAGCTAGAGAGTAAGAATAAAATAAAAATAAAATATTAAATAAAAATAAAATAAAAATATAATATAAGTATAATCTAATGTGATATTTAACCTTCAATTAAAATTATCAATGATAAATATTCCTATATTATATATTCCTCTCCCTCTACGTAATCTCACCTATAATATAATATAAATAAGTATATTAATAATATAATATACAAATAATTAATAATATTAATATGATAATAATAATATAATAATATAATCCAGAGTTAAAGTAATTTATAATAAAATAATCATAATAATAATGTTCGCGTGATCGCCAATAATTTACAGATATAGCAACGCGCGAGATTGTGCCCCCCGCCTCTGTTTGAGATACAAACCACAAAAGCTATCGAGTGCTCTTTGCCTCCCAAATTGAGAGCTCTCCTCCCTTTCCCTTTATTCACTTAAACATACCCTTGGTGTGGAAAAAATCCACATAAATTTCTCGGTTAATGATTTTTGTATAACTACACATTATTAACGTTACATTCCGAATACAAAGATACACAAGATATAGGAAACCACACTGGTAGAAAAACCACACATCCGATACAATGCGAAATACACAACATAGCAGAAACCACCCAAAAAAATTGGTACAAAAAAATACACAAGCATCATCAATACGCATCAATGACAATGCTAATCTTTAGATCACTTCGGATTTTCATTATGTATTACTATACATTACTTGGTAGGAAAACCACACTAAACAAAAAAAATAATACAAAGTATAATCAATGCATATCAATGAATAACGTTACCCATTTGATCACACTGGATTCATATATGTTATTTTACTCTAGGTCTCACTCAATTCATATGTATTATTATTATCATCAAAGAAAGGAAATCACAGATAACTTTAATCGTCCTTCAAAATACTACAAAGGAAGTCTAGAATAATTTAGACTCCACGTGAAACAAATATTTATATTAAGTAAAACATTAAAATAATAATTTATAAGACAAATCTTCCCTAGATCGCGTCCGACAAAGAAAGAGATCGTAATTAGGATTTATAACAGGAGAATAGTCTTTTTTGTTCATCTTATCTTAACTCAGCATATTGGAGAAGTTTGGGCTTCGATCGCCGGAAGCAATAATGTCGTGGTATGGTGAGGGTGGTGAGTGTGTGTGTGTGTGTGTATGTGTACGTGTACAAGTTTGTGTCTGCATATATGCATGAGAAAAATTCCTAATAAAAAATACTACTTGGAAACAATTCTTTTTTAACCAATTTCATGCCAATAACTCATATAATATATAATAATATATATATATAGGTAATCAAACTATATATGTACTCCTATATATGAGTACTTGTCATAACTCCTCATAAGGACCTATATAAAGAGCGGTAGGTTTTCTCTACTCTCGGGAAGTAACCATTATCCACTCGATATATAGTGTATACTATTAGGGTATAGTATAGTAGAGTATAATTAGTATTTGTCGAGAGGCACGCTGCCACTCCAAGAATAGATCATAGCAGTTGAGCGAAAGTACGTCGACACAATTATCGTCGGCCATATGTACTTTCACGGAAAGTGAAACTCTCGAACTGAGCAGAGATGAGAGCAGAGTTTTTAATTTTAAATTTCTGATTCTAGAAGGGATTTGATTCCCTTAGGTGTGAAAAAAAGAAAAAAAATGTGAGTACTTACCCAAAAAGAACAAGGAAAAAAAAAAAAAAAGAGAAGAAAAGAGCATTAGATATAAAAATATATTAGATAATTAGAATGATGGATGTAAAAAATGCTATCACAAACCAATCCTACACCTTTCCCTTCCATACTTATATATTATATATTACCGATTACCTAATATATATAGATTTCAGCATTATATTAATTTTGTTTATTTATTACTTTAGTTATATATTTATTATTTCAGTTATATAATTATATTGTTATATATAATATTTATACTACGGTTCTCTATTTAAGCTAACTTTACTTATATAATTATGGCCTATATAAGCCATTTTTTATATTATTTTTTATTTATTTATATATAGATATATAGATAAATAATAATCTTCAAATTATAATTAGATAGTTTACTTATATTTATTACAATATTAATAATTTATAATTATTCTCTATCTATATATATATATATAATATATATAATTAAAGAGCTTTATATATATATTATATATATATATTTCATGTCATTTTTTAAAAAAGAATTGAGTAAAGTTTTTATTGTGTTTTTGTTTAGCTTAATTATAATAATAATAAATAAAGTAATAATAATTAATTAATAATAATAATAATATGTAATATATCATAATTAATAAATAATAATAAAATTAAATTAATAATTAGTTAATAATAATAACATATATAATATATAATAATAATTACATAATAATAATAATAAGAATTAATAATATATATATAATAATCATAATTAATAATAATAATAATAATTAATATATAATTATATAATAATAGATATTTCCCACAATGCTGATATGTTCCTTTATGCTACACACATAATAAGTTTTCATTAACTTTTCTGTTTTAAAAGTAAACTTACTATTTTAAATTAAACTTTACTACGTTATCAGACAACAATAGTCACATACGTCGTATAATCGATTGAAAAAAAAATAGTTCAATTTAATAAAATAATTTTCTCTTAATAAAATCTAAATAATAATACTATTTAAAAAAAAAAAACTAAATACGTTATTTTTCAGTTTTGATAGTCACTCATGTGATTAATAAACTGGGATCCAATGCATGTACTTCGTTAAACTACACACTACTCACCTCTTCGCATTTGTTGCTATACTGTAGTGAGTAAATTCTCTTTTGACCGCTACCCAAAAGTATATATTTTACTTCTAACAACACACACTCAGTAAGACTATAAAATAGACTCCTAAGTAAGTCGTAGTGTTGCTAGCGTGCTAAGTAGTCGCATCAATAGGTGCACAAATAAGCGTCCAAATGTATTATTAATTTGATGAAAGCTAATCCATAAATTCATCACTATGTCAGATGTGAGGAGAGCGTTACTTCTCGATATACTGGCATGACCGATAACATTTTCTCTTTTACAATATATATTTATATTCATCTTATATTATATAGTTTTATACTATAATAGTATTATTACCGATGACTAATGATTATTTATTTATATATATATAATTACGGTTACTTAATATTAATAAAATTCATAATTAATATTATTATATTTATATTATAATTATATTATTATTATTGATTATATATATTGAGTGATTAATTATATATTATTATTATTATATTTATTAATTATTATTTCTCAGATTAATTTGATTTCATATACAAAATAATATATATATAAAAAAAGTGTAATATATATATATATATTAGCATAATTCTGATATAATATTTATATAATTTAATTTTTGTAATATATAAAATAATATTATTAATTAAAACCTTTACGTATGTACTAATAAAATTTATTTTAGAGGACTGTATTGTTATTTTATAATATACTTAATAATAGGTTACCTATATTATAATATATTCGATCATTAACTATTATTGATTATAATGATATAATATTATATATATATATTATATATTAATTATATTAGAGAGAGAGAGAGAGAGATGAGAGAAGTCTAGTACTGAGAGAGAGAGAGAGAGGAATATTCATCTATTATGTCTTTGAACTTCAAGTTTACGAGTGCCCGTAACTCTTTCTTTAAAATGAGTTTCGAGAGTAAAGGAATTTATGCAAGGAATGTGTAACGGAAGGACAAAGAAATTTGCAGAAATATACAGAGACATAGAGAGAGTGAGAGAGTAATTATGGTCTAATTTTGCAAATTTTTATAGTACATTTGACAACTATTTTATATATAATACTAACGAACATAAGAGCCTCAGTGCGCTTGAAGAGGAAGTAAGGGAAAGTCGTGTTTTGATCTTCTTCTGCAAATCTTTGTTTGGGTGTAATAGATTATAATAATACTGGGGAGTAGTACAGGTACTGTACTATTCAATTTATTTTCTTTTTTTTCTATTTTTGTGACATATAAATATGAGTATAAGTTACAATTGAACTAAATGAGCTCTAGTAGGAGAAAATGAAAAGTGAAAATATCTTAAATAGAAAACTAAAACTAAAAATACATTAACGGTTAAATTTGTATTTAATTACATTAATTAACGTAGAATGGCGACAATTAAAACTGTTCAAAATATAAAGATATATATTAGATATATATAATATAAATCTATAATAATATATATTATAGATTATAATATATAGTAATTATTATTAATAGTATATATATATATATATATATAAATATATACAATATATATATAAATATATATAAAATATTATAATATATAAATTTAATTATAAGAACTTAAAAATTCTTTTTCATACTTAATACTTCTGCCCCTGGCCATCCTTTAATTGTATGATAAGTGTTAGTGGGCCACATGTTCCAGGAGGAAGGCCAGTATGCTAGCCGCCTAATCTGGGCGGTTCCACAGGTCAGTGAAATAAGGGTTATAGAGAATCGGTGCGGTAGTAGACATAGGTGTACGTCGAGAGTCAAGGGATCCTTAATGAAGAAGGTGCTCTTAATGTGTCTATGGGCATTTGAGTGTACATATCTTACGTACGTCAGAGGGTGGGATATGGTGTAGACTCGTTGTCTAGTTTGGTTAATCTGTATAATTTATATATGCATGTTTGTGTTAAGTTTTGGGTGGTGAACTGATCTGCTCCGAGCGAGGGTCGATTTGGCCTTCTGCGACAGTACGTTATTCTTCTTAGGTGAGTAAAGTTTTTTATTGATTTGGGTCAGGTGTGTATCTGGTGATTTAGCATAATTGTTTATTTTGGGCGTTTTAGGCTCAGGTATATAGTGTTGCTGGTTATGAATTAGTGTGTAATGGATTAGTGTATATCCATTGAGCCTATTTGTATGAGGGAGAGGGAGGAATTTGTTGTGATGTGTTGTATAGAATTGACGCTGGGTGAAGAAGGGGTAGATTTTCGTCTTATTTATGTTACTAGGGGTGGGTGGGAGAGAATTTTGGTGGCAAGGTGGCATGGGTATACTATAATTAGCGTGTTTTTTGACTTAGATATATTGTAATATATGTCGCACTCAATTCTCCGAGTGTGTGGAGATGGGGAGGTAATGGAAGTTTCATCGTGGTAAATGTTTAGTGAGATTTGTGGTATGGATTTTTGTGCAGCTTAGTGGATATTCTGTAGGTCTGATAATTTTTTGAGAAACTTTTGTATTTATTTGTGTTCTCGATTTTGAGGCCTCTGGGAATCCTAATGACTGGTATGAGGTCATAGTTTTTATAAGTTTATATATATTAGTTCTCATTAGTTGTTATTATAAGATGTTGGTAGTGAGTGTGTGGTTATACGTGTATCGCGGAAGTTTGATGTAAGATATGATCGTGGGTTTACTGAGAGGGTGTTTAGTTTTTCTGATTAGTAGGTTTATGGATAGTGCTTTGTGATCGTATTTAGTGGTAGGTGAAGGAAAACTTGTTCATGTGTGTGTCTAATAGGTAAGTCTCCTAGTATTTTTGGAGGTTTTTGATTATTATACGGAAGGGAGGTTGTTGTTCTCATGGTATGATTATATGTCTGGAGGCTGTAGATTGGTGTGACGGTCAGTGGTTTAAAAAGGGTTGAATGGAGGTTAAGGGGGTTGTGTCCTATTTCTGTTGGAGTCTATTATAACATATTTTATCGCATTATAAATCAGATTGATAAAATTATATTACGTTCTGGGATATGATTCGTGTGAGCGCATAATGTCTATACGTCTGTGCCCCTTTTAGTGGCACTGGAGCTTGGCTTGTTTGAGGAAATGAAGAACTGATGTTTCGGATCTTGGGACGCGTGTAAGTTATGGACGCTCATGCGTTGTATTGAGTGATGCGCCGTCTGCGGTGTGTTAGGTTCTATATAACTGCCTATCTAATGCTCGATAACAGTTGGCTTGGTGAATAGACATAGAGATACACACAATTTTAGTGACGCTGAGAAATGCGCGCTTGAATAGGAAACAGCACATTATTGATAAAATAATATAAGAAATATACAGAAATGGAGAAGGTTATGAATTTTGGTTATAGAACACTATAGCGAAAGCGGTTTGGTGGGAATTATGGAGTAGACCTTATTTATTTTGTGTCTCAATTATTTCTATATAAGGGGTGAGTGTGGAGGATTTTTTGATAATTAAAGGAATGGTCGGTTCGGGGACGGATTATATCAGTAATGCTTTATTTATGTCTATAGCAGTGAGTATTGATCTTAGAGAAGCAATGGTGAATATGGGATTGGTAGTAGATGTTGAAAATGGTGGCTCGGTGTGGTGAGGGGGTGAGGGTGTGCGTAGTGAGTGGTTGCTTTTGACATCCGTGTTGGAAATCTGGGAGAGGAATGGGGTTGAAAATTTTGTTTAGAATTAATTCTCTAGCGTTTACTAATGGGCAAAGCAGGAGATTGGCGGTTAGGGGCAGGGGGAGTAGGGTCTTTTTTTGGTTGAGTTTGGAATTATGAATGCTTGCTTCCAGATTGGGGGTATGTTGTTGAGCTGCATTTTATTCAAGATTTTCTTTGATATACCTTTTGTTTTTTCTTCAAGGTGTTTTAAGTGTAGGTTGGATATTTAGTCTGGACCTGTCGCTGTTTGAATTTTTGAGGGTTTTATTATGGCTTCTTATGTCATGTTGGTTGTGAATGGGGGTATGAGGGTTTGGTCTAATTGGAGTTTACGACGTTGTTTTTTTATTTTCCTGTTATCGGTGTGGGTTGGTTTTCGAGAGATGTTGGCATAGTGTTTAGCGAGACTGTTGATTGTTGTTTTGGGGAGGGATGGGAGTTGTTGGGTAAAGATGGGGATTCGTGCATAGTTTATGTTTGTTTTGAGGAGTTGTTTAAAAGTTTTAAGACTTGCCAGGTTTTCTTATTGTATATGCGCGAGATGTTATGTATGTAAGTTATTCTGAAAACTTATTGGTAGTGTTTGGTGGTTATGAGTTGGATATTTGAGTGGTTTAGGTTTTGTTATTTGGTTTAGAAATGTGTGGGGTGTACGGTTAGGTTTTCGAAGGGAGTTTCTTTGTTCTTATAGATTAGAGATATAGATACTACAGAGAGAGCCTGAGTTGGCGCGGGTTCCGTATGATCTTCCTGGTGGGCCTAGCTGGGCTCTGTCTATATGGCTCTTATCTAGTGTCCATGCTTGTATTTAAGAATCTCGCATTGTATTTTTGTTTAAGTGTAATTAATGAGTGTGTATATTTGGTAGGGAGTTTGTAGTCGTGGGGGTAAGACTTGTTCTGTGTTGAGGTGATGTTGTAATATGTGATTCTCGTGTGTGGG
>JABUQX010123558.1:12500-20765 GCA_015478945.1 Trachelipus rathkii | reverse complement strand
CTTTATGGCAGGTATTAGTGATATATGGTGTTGGTGGTAGGCTTCTGAATGGAATCAAAAGTATGTATGTCGATAGTGAAGCGTGTGTAAGAATAAATGGTGTCAATGGTGATTGGTTTAGGATTAACAGCGGAGTGAGACAGGGTTGTGTTATGTCTCCTTGGTTATTCAATTTGTATATGGATGGTTATGAAAGAATCTGAGGTGGGGATGGCAGGAAATGTTAGAATGATGGAGAATGGAGATGAGTGGAGGGTGCCCTACCTATTATATGCGGATGATTTGGTACTGTGTGGCGAATCTGAAGAGAGTTTGAGAGGATTGGTAGAGAGATTTGGCAGGGTATGTAAAAGGAGGGGTTGTAAACGTAGATAAGGTTATGGTTGTGAGTGAGGACAGTCCTCAGTGTGAAGTTATGTTAGATGGTGAGCAGCTGGAGCAAGTGTCTGAGTTTAAATATTTAGGGTATGTGTTGGATGAGAAGGGAACGGATGATGCAGAGTGTAGTAGGAAAGTTGTGAATGGCAGGAAGGTTGCTGGTGCAATTAAATCGTTGGTGAATGTAAAGGGACTAAGTCTTGAGTGCGCTAGGGTCTTACATGAGGGTATGTTGTTACCTGTGTTATTGTATGGTAGTGAGACTATGGTCTGGAATAAGAAGTATAGATCTAAAGTTCAATGTGTTCAGATGGACAATCTTAGGAGCATGCTAGGTGTGAAAAGAATTAATAAAATGAGGAATGAACTTATTAGAGAGTTGTGGTGTGAAGAAAGGGGTAAATGAGAGAATAAATGAAAGTATGTTGAGATGGTTTGGTCATGTGGAAAGGATGAATGATAGTCGGTTGGTTAAGCGGATGTATAGTGGTGAGTGTGTTGGGAACCGACCGGCTGGGAGACCGAAGAGAAAGTGGATCGAGTTGGTGAACGAATGTCTGAAGGAGAGAAATGTGAGTTTGGCAGAGGCGAGAATAAAGGTGCATGATAGGAGAGAATGGCGGGGTTTTGTATGGGGGCATGGTTGTGGCCCACCTGGGCCAGGGGATGAACCCTTACATTGACGATTTACCATAGTAAGGGTCCGTCGCGGTCCCATGATGCTCTAGGGTGGATTTTCTGTCTGTGACGAGCTCTCACTAATGGTACAGAGGGGGCGGTAAGGCTGGGCTTTCTTTTCGACGTTTGTCATGTTCTCCTTCTGCTTTTCTTTTCCGATGCTTGTACAGCACCCTACCCCCAATCTTGGGGCAAAGAGGAAGGTGAAGAAAGAAAGAAAGAATATATATATATATATATATATATATATATATATATATATATATATATATATATATATATAGTATATATATATATATATACCGGTATATAAGAAAAATTAATTTCCCTAGCTGGGTTTCGAACCCAAACCCTCGCTGTTGGTAATGCAAGTGTTGCCACCTGACCACAATGAGCTATAAAGGAAATCCACCATTTTATTTCTGAAAGATTACTATCTTTCCAGAATAATACGGCATGTCAGTATGTGTATGTATTTTGGTATGTTGTTTTTTTTTTTTTTTTTAAATATTTATTTGTACAAAAGCGCCCGACAGCTCAGTGGTAGAGCACTACGCGCAAACAAAGAGGGTCCCAGGTTCTCAACTGGTCGGGTGGGAGAATATGAGCTATTCTCTCCTTGGGTTTGGCTTCGTCTTGCTCGGACGTTAAACGAGTACACCTCCTCCTAAATTAATGCTCTGTCCGTGAAAGGTTATATATATTATGCATATATATGCTATATATATAATATATATAGTTAGTATATATATATAGTTATATAAAGAAAGAAGAAGTTAGTAGTTATATAAATATATATATATATATATATAAATATCTTATATATATATATATATATATATATATATATATATATATATATATATATATATATATATATATATATATATATATATATATATATATATATATAAGTACAGCCACGAGCCATTCCGATTCAGCCGGCCGGAACCGAATTAGCCGAATCGCAAAAAATTCCTGGCCGGAACCGGAATTTCTAATGAACTTTGCCTTAACTATAAAGAAATGTAAAAATATATTTTATATAACTTTCAACATAAAAATCTTATATTGCACAACGCCACTTCATGAACATCTGGAAAATCATCATTGAAGAGAATATCTGAAGTCCAAAATATTAATAGTAAAAGGGAGAGTCTTGTATTCAAAGGAGCAATAGATCCAAGCCGTGAAATAAGTGAGTTTTGAGGAGAATCCCCCAAAAAGATTTGGCATATCAATGACCTCAAATCACAGAAAATAATGAATTTACCGCAATGAGTAACCAGCCATTCACAGTCATAGAAGAGAAGGGATTCATAGAACTTATTGCCCTCTTCAACCAAAATATCTTTTTCCTAGTAGAAAATATTTTGTTGAGAAAATGTTACCATAACTTCATACAGGAAATTGAGATCAGCTGTATTCAAGAAGTTATCTAGGGGATCAGATATCATTTACTACAGATATAGAGAGCTAAATAATTCAAACGCTCATTTATTTCTTTAACTACACTCTGGCTTACCAGCGAGTTTGAAAAATGAACTGGCATTATCTCCATTGCAAGATCCCAGGTTCTCATTCTGGAATTAAAATCACTGAGTTTTGAAATTATGATAATTGGGAAATTCCTCCTAACATAATCCATTTGATCCTTCGAGATGGAGCATATAACATGAAACTTGGAACTGATTTAGCAGGATACACCAAGTTTTTCTTGTTTTATTCATAAACTTCAATTTATTAAAGATGCCTTATTTTCTCAAAGAACAGTGTGATTTAAATATTTAATAAAGAAATGTAGGAATATTTGTACACATTTCAATCATTCCAGTTTTTAAGCTGTAATGAACTTCAAAGAATACAAAGACTTGGATCCACATCCTGCAAGCCCACTTATGCCAATTCAAGATGTTAATACAAGGTGGAATAGCACATATTTGATTCTAGAAAGAATTGAATGTTTGAAAAGACCTCTGCAAGTTTATATTATAGAACAATCAATCATTTAAGCTTTGACTGCTAATAAATGGCAAATACTTGAAAAAATTCTAAGAGTTTTGCAACCATTTCTCATGGTTACGGAAACTATAAGGCAAAATCAATTATATCATCAACTATTCTACATATTTGAGCTTTCCTTCCAGCATATCTGTCAAACTCTGAGGATGACAGCAGAGAATAAAGAAGAGCTGATGAAGGCATTAGAGTTTACATTTATGAATAAAAGGGAAGAGAAAGGATCAATAGACATATATCAAAACAAGATAATTGTTTTAAATACTGTAGTAGACTCAATATACTAACAGCTTTTTATTTTCTACAATGAAATAAGAGAATTGAGTAGAAATTGGGTGCTGCTTGAAGAAATAAGCAAATAATTGAAGGTAGAAAGTGATGATAGTAGTAGCAGTACAGAAGAAGGTTCAGACGATGAGTCATTTTCAGAAACGAGCATTATCTACACAACTTAGATTTGCCAAGTACCTCAAAAATCATCAGGAGCATTAAGAAAAGAAGTGCTGCAAAGTTACTTAGTTTTTATAAGTTTTAAAAAAGGGAAAAAAAGTAAGTTAATGAAAAAAAAAAAAAAAAAAAAAATCAGTGGCTCTTCAAAAGGTGAAATTCTTAAAGAAATTGTTTTTTTTTTTTTACCAGAAAAATCAATTTTAATCTGGGAAAAGAAGAATTCCTTAATTGGTGAAAAGTGACCAAAGCTAAATTCCCAAACATAGCAGTACTAGCCCAAAATTACTCTCCTTTCCAGTCTCCTCCATATATTCAGAGAAATTATTTTCATTTTCAGAATCAGGAAATATATTTGAGGAAAAACGTTTATGTGATACACTGTATGAATGCTACACAAAGCTATTATATTTTGTTAAAAGATGGCCTCTGGGTTATATAAAATAAATCTCTTCCAGCAAATTTTTTCTCAGAAGTAAATTAGTAATTCCGGTTCCGGCCGGAATTTTGAAAAATTCCGGTCGGAACCGGAACCGGAAAAAAATGTCAATCCGGCCGGAATTCCGGCCGGACCGGAATTCCGGTACACCTCTAATATATATATATATATATATATATATATATATATATATATGTCTATATTTATATATATATATAAAGATACTATACATTATATATATATATATGATAGTATATATATATATATATATATATATATATATATATATATATAGTTATTATATATATATATATATATATATATATATATATATATATATACGGTATATTTAGTACCTTGTGCTTGACTCCCTCATCGTGCAAACGTCGGCGTGCTTCCTTCAACACCTGGTTGGCTCTTCTTCTACCTGGAGTGAATCCTAAATCTGGACGGACACTTGAAGCAGGTCGATGAACTTGAACCTCAGATGCCAACTCGGCAAACTTCATTACTGGCTGCCATGGAATATGGAAAACTTAAAACCATTAAATGGATGATCTAAGTAAATATTACTAGTAATATATACCAAAATTTACTCGGTATATATATCTGGTTCTTACCAATGTCTCGTCGTAATTCTCTGACTTGGGATTAACACACACTATCATGTTTACTTTTCCTTCCCCCTCAAAATAATTTTTAAAGTAGTGTGTTAGTTTCGATTCTCTGTAGGGTACTTTCCTCGAGCCTCGGTTCAACTGATTTTCTCGAAGACATTCTATGCATTGACGAAGGGCCATTAACGAGTTATTAATATTTCCTAGAAGATAAAAAATCTTTCGTTACCAAAGAGCAAATAATTTAAATATTTTTTCAATTAAAACTAATACTCTTAAACATACTGCTAAGTGTGAATTGAATAATTTAAATAAATATTTTAAGGTTAATATAAATATACATGTTTGGTACTATTACTTCTTACCTGCTTCTTTTATACGCTCTCCAGTTGCTTTTGTCCTATTATTTCTTTCGGAACCCGCAAGGTCAACCATTGAGAACTGTGAAGTTACAATTGCTGCTTTATCAGTTACAATTGTTTCTCCTTGGGCATCGTGTGGTGCCTTTTCAATAATAAGTAATTAAATAAGTGTGAAAGTATTAAGTGCCTTTTTCAATAAGTAATTAAATAAGTGGGAAAGTTTCAAGTGGCTTTTCAATAATAAGTAATTAAATAAGTATGAAAGTATTAAGTACCTTTTCAATAAAATTAGTAATTAAATTAAGTGAGAAGGTATTAAAATTAAGCAAGCAAATTAAACTGAAACATTTTAAAATACAACTTTCAAAATTTTACAAATAACTATTTTTCATAGTTAGTACACTATCATCTTACCTGAACGATTCTAACATTAAAAATTGAATGGGAACGTGAAGATTCACAATTTAATCTCGTATGGGCAACTTTTCTACGTTTCTGACCTTTGGCCAAAACCTGCAATAAAATATTAATATTAACAATACTTACTAAGTTCCCATTATGCAATGATGAATAATAAATGCCTTTTGAAAATTTCAGGATGCAAATGCGAATATAAATCTTCAGCAAAGATCTACACTATTTTAATGCTTGTAAGGATGAGATGACTGACTAACCCATACTAGTGTGACTATCTTCATATTTAATATAATCCCTATAATATAATGGATAGTTACCAAAAATAAATCCCCATACCTCAAATGCTTCTTCCGGTGTTTTTACTTCTACTTCGGTGCATCCATGAACATACATATTACGCTTTGAATCTTCTCGCAAGATTTTAGACTGCAAATCTCTTTACAGAGGATTATGAAAATAGTCAAAATTATTAAATGAACAAATCATCATTTCACTACAGATCCCCCTACACAATGGCATATAATCAGCAAGCAAAATTAATATTTATTATCATCCCATACAGAATTTGTATTTAATATTACTTACTTGACCATATTATTTTCACTAAATTCTTCCAATAAATCATAGATATAATTATTGTAAATTTCAAGATAGTTGACAAATACTCCATATACATTGTCTTCATCAACATTACCAATTTGAGACGAATCTGGTATTCTTTCATAGCTATCTTGTGAACCTGAATGCTCTTTCCCTATTAATATATATATATATATATATATATATATATATATATATATATATATATATATATATATATATATATATATATATATATATATATATATATAATGATTATATATATATATATATATATATATATATATATATATATATATATATATATATATATAAAATAGGTGATAGGGTATGTATCTGATATAAGAGATAATGACTTCAGATTACACTTTCAATGTCCAATAATAATTTTAGGCCTCATAATAAAAGATAACCATATTTGCTGAATATCAACTTAATAATACTTAACTAATTACTAATAAATAATAATAATAATGGTAATTATAATCCTTTAAGAACACTCCCTAAGGTGCTAATGATGTGACTTATCAAGATCTCGTAACACTATATATAAATTTGTTATAAAAGCTATTTAAAATATAATACAAATTTAATGTGCAAAAATAAAAATAAAAACGCTATTTACAGTTTTAAAAGGTGGGTACCCGGCTAATAACTAGTTTTATGTTCAGTTTCTAATTAGTTTTTATAACTTTACAAGATTATACATTAAATTTAGATATTATTTCATATATATATATATATATATTTATATATAGCAGCATATATATATATATATATATATATATATATATATATATATATATATATATATATATATATATATATATATATAACCATACTTATGTTTTTCCAGCACCACATTCAACACACACACACTGCTTTAAAACCTACAAAAGTGGCCAAGAAAAAAAATAACACAAGAAAAACAGAAAACCAATCCATTAAATTTACTCAAGGAATATATATTATCACTACCTTGACCCACAGGTACTCCAAACCACAATGGGTTTATCCAATGTCTATGAATAGCAAGAAGCAACCTTTCTGTAGGGGTAAAATTTCTTCAAGATTATTTGTTAACATTAGCTTAATTAACTTCCAGAACAAGTTAAAGTAGAATACTATAATTACTTTCTCTTACCGTTTCTTAAAGCACGAAAGTATACATTTTTTTACGTAATTTAAAAAAGTATAATTTTTTTTTGTTTTTTTGTTTTTTTCATAAATAAACAAGCAAAATATTTATGAGGAAACTATATTGAGATTCATAAGAAAAAACAACAACAACAAAAAGGGTAAACTGTACCTTTGCATATCTTCTGTTGGATTTCAACACATCAATTCGCTGCCTGTCAAGCATTGCATCAGCTTCTGATTGAACCTCAAAACCATTCATTCTGTCTGGCTTGAACACATATTTCATTGACTGCAATTTAGTGATACTATTGAAAATGACATCTATTGTTCTGCGAAGTATTCCGCCATCACTCCTTGAACCCTTTCAAGCATAAAATATATAAATTGTTAGTTTGTAATATTGCAGTAGTTCTAAATACCTTTGAGAACATCATTGGAATTTGGAATTAAAGTTTAAAAAAATATGGTGTAAATTTATTAGAAGATAAGAGTAAAAAAACTCACTTCCATTGTATATGTTTTCCTGATCCGGTGATTCCATACACAAATAGCAAACCATTTTTTCCATTGAGAAGGTCGGCAATCAAAGGTTTGGCAACACGGTCAAAAAACTCTTTGGGAAGCAACTGAAGCAAATACATTTTGAATCTAAAAGTTGCCCTTGGCACTTCCATTTCGAAAAGCAAAGGATGTCAGCGGAGGTGTGAGCCAAGAAAAAGAATAATAATTATAATAGAGTAAAGAAATATTAAAATTTTAACTTTCTCAAAATTTTGAAATTTTAAAAAAAAAAAAATAAATAAACAAATAAATAAAACCACCACCACATTTATTTTTCAACTTGTTGTTCATGCCTAAAATTTTGAGGTTTCCTTCACCCATCCTCAATAAGCTACAAATTACGGCAATTAGTGATAAACCCAACAGCCTTTAATCAACAAGGGCTGTAAATGAATCTTCATTCTCATCATCATCATTAGGTCCGCATTCTGCCAGAGTCTGAAACTGGTTCTTTACGCATTTCCAAAATGTATATGTATATAAACTATCCTTGGCTTTTTTTCTCAGTGGGAGTATAATATATTCTGTAAGTATATATATATATATATATATATGCTATATATATATATATATATATATATATATATATATAGCAGTTATTATATAT
>JABUQX010123558.1:0-10000 GCA_015478945.1 Trachelipus rathkii | reverse complement strand
TACCTTTTAAGTGAGAACTCGTTGCAGTCAGAAAAATCCATCCTAGAGCTTCAAGGAACCGTGCAGGATGGATCTTACTAATGCATCTCATCAATGTATGGGTTCATCCCTTACAAGTGTGGGCCAAACATAGCCCTCACAAAACCCCGCCATTCACTCCTATTATGCACCTTTCTTCTCATCTCTGACAAACTTGCATTCCTTTATTGACTCAATCCACTTTTCCTTCAGTCTCCCAGCCAATCAATTCTCAGAACTCACCGCTATACATCCGCTTAACCAACCATCATCCATCCTTTCCACATGACCAAACCATCTCAATGTACTTTCATTTATTCTATCATTTACTCCTCTCTTCACACCACCCAACTCTCTAATGCATTCATTCCTCATTTTATCAATTCTTCTCACACCTAACACGACCCTTTAGATCTATACCTCTTATTCCAGTGTAGGGGTTGCTGTCACAGTAACTCCTACTCTATTTGAATATGTGCATCACCAATATATTTGGTTTATTTTTAGATTTAAGATTTATTCTTATTTGTATGCTTTTGTGCCATAATCAGAACTTTTTCCCCAATCTACTAATCTACTGTTTTTTAGGAAATTATATAAGTACGTAGGCAATTTCAGATATATTATATTATTTTTGTGAAGTGGACCACATTTATTTTTGTCCTTTCACCACATCTCCGTCAATCTCTCTGGATTCCTTGTGGACAAGGAATTTACACCTCAGTAAAAGTAAGATCTTACTTTTACTATGTTCATACACTTAATGTCTTTATAATTTTAGAGGTGTGTGTGCTCCATTTGAGATTTCTGTATGGTTTGGCTTATGGCTTCTCTATTTTCACAGTTCATCAGCAGTTCTCCGGTCTTCCTCAAGACTCTTCAAACAACCCTTGTGGAAGGTTCTAACAATCCCCAAGGGTGAGTTGAAGCCATGCTTTATATCCTTTTTTATGTTTTCTGTCATGGAGCACAAATTTTTACAGTATGCCTATTTTATTTTATCAGGTTCTAGTGCTGGGGCTGATCGCCTCCAGTTTATTCCATTCTAGTGCAGGGGCATATTGCTTATGTTCTAGTGCAGGGGTGCTTGTTTTCCAGCTGGGCGTTTAATTACGTCTCCATCACATTTTGATCTTATACAACCTCCAGCAGACTATTCAATCAATTCAGCACTGGGAGTGCTGTTTCATCAGACCACAGAAGTTAAGTGATCTTTATATTTGCATCCTTTACTACACACACACATATCAGTTCTTGTTCCTTGTTGTAAATATATCTCTCTTGAAACTTCAACTTACGATCTTAGGTTTGGGTCTAGACCAAACCGATGGATAACAGATACTCAGAAATAGAAATCGACATTTAGATTATCCTCCCCTTAATTTAAGTACAATAAACGTTGTTTTAAACGTTTTGTTTTATTTCCCCGGATTCATCAAACCTGACCTTGTTCATTCAAGGAAGAATCGTCAGCATCACTTACTTAAAATTATATCAAAGGTTCATTTTTGCGGAAGGCCCAAATTGAGAGTGTTCAGGTAATAATAAGTAGTACCGTTAGGAGATACACTAATTCTACCATTAACAGCGGTGTAGGTAGATAAATATTAACTTTAGTTAGTGTTTTCAGACTAACCTTTTAACACCTAGTCGCCACAGTAACAGTAGTACTAACTGACTAATTTTCTCTCTGTCTCTGTTTCTCTATTAGAATTAATCCATTAATCTTTACTGACAGTTCCTTTTAGTCTCTGATCTTCGACGCTGTCTTAGTTTCTGATCTCACTTTCTGAATTTATTGGGTGGTTTGGGACCTCTGTTAACAGTTAATATCCGGGTCTTCTTTCCATTAACTCAGTAAATACACTTTAAAGTTGGCGCCCGAACAGGGACTGCCATTTGTATTTAGCACCTTAGTAAGGTTTAACAATTAGATATCTGGGTAGATACTACTCACCTGAACAATTCCAATTCGAAAATTCCGCAAAAACAGTTCTACCATTCAAGTTCAAGTCAAGAGACTAGATACAGTTTTAGTTTCATTACAAACTTAACCTCCTTTTTCCTGCAGCGCTCTTCCTACTTCTCATCCCTCATTTATATTTGTTTTTTCTGAATTTATATATTTTTGATATATTTTGTTTGAAATACAAATTTCATGTACTAACCCAAACGATAGTCTCACTACTATACATTAACACAGGTAACAACTTACCTTCAAGTAAGACACTAGCGCACTCCAGACTTAGTCCCTTTACATCCACTAAGAATTTAATTGCACCAGCCACCTTCCTGCCATTAACAACTTTCCTACTACATTCTGCATCATCCATTCCTTTTTCATCCAACATATTTCCTAAATATTTAAATTCAGAAACTTTTTCCAGTTGCTCACAACCCAACATAACCACACAGAGGACTGTCCTCACTCACAATCATAACCTTACTCTTATCAACATTTTCTCTCAAACCCCTCCTTTTACACACCCTGCCAAATCCCTCTTCCAATCCTCTCAAACTCTCTTTAGATTCACCACACAAAACCAAATCATCCTCATATAATAGGATAAACTACTTCTATCATTCTAACATCTTCCCCTGCCACCCCCACCTCTAATTCTTTCATAACCCCATCCATATACAGATTAAATAACCAAGGAGACATAACATACCTGCCTCACTCCACTATTAATATTAAACCAATCATTTTCAACATTTATTCTTACACATGCTTCACTATCGTCATACAAATTTTTAATTTCATTCATTCAGAAGACTATTACTAACATCTGCCACAGAGCTTCCCTATTAATCCTGTCATAGACCTGTTGCAAGTCAATATAATTACAATTTATTCTTCTTCTCTTATTTTCTCATTCATTTGTTCAATGTGAAAATTTGATCTACATGTCATCTACCACTTCTAAATGCATTGTTCTTTGTCAATCTGTTCCCCCCAGTAACTCAATGCACTCTTTACAACCAACATACCAGAATATATCTTCCCTACAACTCTCAATAAACTAATTTCCCTATAGTTTCTACAGTCTCCCTTACCCTTATATAAGGGTGCTATTACTGCTCTTCTCCAATCCTTCACAAAAACAGAGCAAACTTCAAAAAATTTTGTTTAACATTCAACCTGCCCTTTAAATAGATATCTATAATAAAAAAAAAAAAAATAAAAAAATAAAAAAAAAAAAAAAAATTATATATTTTTCATATTTGTTCAACATAATATTTTCAAGACTTATACATAGTAAAAATTATATGACAAAGTAAAAATTTCTTACATAATATAAACTGTATTATTGCATGCAAAGAATATCACATGCTTAAATTTTAAAAAAAATCTATATATACAATATTTTAAAAGAATCTGTCAGTAATAATAAATAAAAATTTCCCAATTATTATATGTTTGCTACATATGTATTTATGTCATTATTTCCTACAGATTTAAAGGAAATTGAAGCTAAATATTTTAAATGGAAATAAATGAAATAGTCCCTATTCGGTACAAAACTAAAATATTCAAATACTTAGTGTATCTTTTTAGATTGGTGAAATCTTTTGTAAACCTGAATCATATCCACTCTATAAAAAACAAAAACTCCATTTTATAGAAAACATCCCCAATTCTTATAATATCCTTGTAGCTCATTTTCAAACAAGGATGTGGAGCAAAAGCAAAAAAAATTTTTGGGGGTGGAGCTGGCAAAAAAAATAATAATAATGGGGTTGGTTTGAAGTCGTAACTCCATATTTTAATATGATGGAGCTTGAGATGGAACTGAAATTTTAAAATTGTGGACCCAAAGGCAAAAAAATTTAATAGCTCCGCTGTCCTGCTTTGAAATCCAAAAATCACCCTTGTTGGTCTGCACTGTATACTGCCTCCAGTGATGATGCCTCTATTCATATCCCCTGTAAGAAATCTCATTTGTAAAAAAATTTAGCCATATTCCTGGAACTTTTTTTTTAAATGTAAAATTCATAATTTTGTAGACTTGCATCACATCCCCTCTAAGAAATCACATTTCTATAGAAAACATTCCTAACTCCTTCATCCTCTCCTCATAGCTCTTACCCTCAAACCCGAAAATCATCCTTGTTGCTGTATGTTGCACTCTCAATCTATGACTTTTTTTAAAATAAAATGCCCAAACCTCATCCAAACTTGTGCACAATACTCCAGTGCTGGCCTAACATACGGCAGCTATTAAACAGCTTACTTAAAACTTCCTTGCTTTTGCGAATGACATTTCAATTTGTTATACCTAAGCATTTTATTAACAGTGATTAACAACTTTCATATTACTGCTTATAATCACACCAAAATCTTTTTCTTGGTCCACAGACTCAAGCCAATCCCTATACACTTTTTACTACTAAATTCCAATTGCCACTTATCTTGGCCCACACAAAAGTTATCCACAGATCATTCCTGTACACCTTTATACATCCATCATTATTCCCTACTGGAGCAGGGCCCCTCCACTTTGGCATCATCTGGCAAAGTTCTCAAGAAACCATACATTCATAGCCCTCATTGGGCCCTACAATCAGTCAGACCTATTTTATTCCTTCCCTTAGCGTCTCTAAGGAGTACTGTATATATCGGACCCCTTTCATCACTGACCCTGTGGGACATTCTCACTCTTTCTGACTATATTCCCTGTTTTACTGGATCGAAATGGAGTCTAGCTTTGCCATTTAGCTAGCTACAGGGCCTGCCTTCTACACAACCACTCTTTAATACAACCACGTACCAGTGATACCACTCTACCTATACAACATTGAAATAACTTTTGCAGTCAAAAATTTATAGTGTGGGAACTTTATCAAAGACTTTGCTGAGTCTAAATATAAAACATCAACTAGATTTCCTCAATCAATGCAGTCAGCAATGTAAACCACAAATTTTAAAAGGTTTGTCGGACATAAATTACTGTACCCTTTCTAATACCATGCTAGGAGTCATACAATATCCTATCATCCAAAAATTTTTCTTTATGAACCCCTTTCAGGTAAAATTTTCAAACCAGAGATGTTTATCTAAACTGGACTATAATTTCCTAAATCTTGCTAATTACCTTTCTTACAAATAGGTTTCACAACATATGCTGCTTCAGTCCTCTAGTTCCTCACCAAATGTTAAAGATCGGTTAAAAATCCAAATTACCAATTGCCTTTTTGCAATGCTTGGGAAACTCCCTCTCTTCAAGAAGTTCTAACATTATATGACCATCACAGCCCAGGACCTGCAGCATCTTGGTTTAATATGGTCCCAAGTAAAGTTTTAATTTCTTTCATCTCAGTTTCAAAGACATGCATCCAGAACTATTAGTCTACAACTATTATCCAATCTTTCCTCAGTAAACATTGATGCAAAATAAGGATTGAAAATGTTAACAAATTCCTTATCTGAACTTACTAAATTTTCATAAATTTTAATTGGACTAATTAGAGAGAGAGAGAGAGAGAGAGAGGAGGAGAAAGAGAGCGCGGAGAGAGGGAGATCATGAAGAGATTGCTGAGAGTAGGAGAGAGAGGAGAGGGAGAGAGAGAGCAGAGAGAGGGAGAAGAGAGCATAGAGTAGAGGAGAGAGAGAGGAGAGAGAGACGAGATAACAGAAGAGGAGAGAAGAGAGGAGGAGAGAAGAGAGAGAGAAGAGGGGAGAGAGAGGAGAGAGAGGACGAGAGAAGAGTAATGAGGAAAGACGCAAACGAGGAAATAGGAAGGGAATGGGGAAGAGAAAAAGAGAATGAGAGATAGAAAGAGAAAGAGGAAAGAGAAAGGAAAAAGGAAAAGGAAAAGGAAAGGAAAAGAAAAAGAGAAAAGGAATGAAGAGTAAAAGGAAAAATGAAAATAGAAAAAGAAAAAGCAAAAAAGGTAAAAAAAGAAACAAGAAAAAGAAAAAGAAAAAGGAGAAAGAGAAAGAAAGAAAAAAGAAAAGACGGAGAGAGAGAGACACACACATACACACACACACCATGCCTCCCTCAATGACATCATTCCAAAACACTGGATGAGCGAGCGAGGTCAAAGCAGAATTTTAGGAATGCCTTTTAGGCACATGATTTTACTGTAATAAAAATGAAAAGCAAGGATCGTCCAACGTTAAACCAAAAAGTAGTTATAGGAAGCCCATAAGCGACGGAGAAGCACAAAAATTTTGCCTTTTTACAAGGGAAAAATGAAATTATTTTAAATTTTTGATAACATCTGGTTGAAACCATTTTAATTTTTATGGTATAATATTTCTTGTTTTAATTTAATAAAATATTAAATATATAATTTCACTTCTTTTGTAGGGCATGCAATGCCTACCTTGCCTACCCCAGATGGGCACGTCCTGATTAATATATATAATATATATAATATATATATAAATATAATAATATATATGATAATATATATATATAATATATATAGTTTATATAATTATATATTATTATATATCCCTCAATTGCGATGATGATCGAAATTGACAAAGAGAATTGGAAGAATTAGTAATTTTGGGGGTAATGTTAGAATGATAAAAGCAGAAAATATTTAGTCATAATATGATTAGTAATTTTTTTTTTTATTTAAATTGGCATCTGGAAATTTTGAATTCCTTCAATCAGAAAATTATTTTCTTTGGATCTACCTCTATTACTATTATACATTATACTTTTTAAATAATGTGATGTTATTTATTTAAATTTTTGATTCTCTCAATATATACTTTTGAGCGGGTAAAGTTTACCCTATCTCCTCTCTCTGTGAGTTATTTTTAAATAATTAACTTCTAAAACCTCAAATTTTATTTTTTTATTAATCTACTCTTAAAAAAAAAAAAAAAATTAAAAAAAAGTATTGGATAAACAAATTAATTAAACATGTTTCTGTTAACATTAAAATTTTCTTTAAATTGGCGTGTGGAAACAAGGCCTTTATTATTAAGCAAACAAGCATGTGTAGTCTCATGAGCTGGTTAGCTACATTATAATATAAATAGTCGAATAAAGATTTAATAAATTTAACTTTCTTCTTAATCTTGCTCAGTGATGGTGTTATAGTTCTTGAAACTGAAGACCTTGGATATATGATGTGTTAGGTGTTGCAAAGCTACTGTGACTCCAAGCATTATTTTTTTAGGTCATACTTCTCTCGAAAATTTACACTAATTGTACGTCACAGAAATTTACCCAAAATTGCTCGAAAACAGGATCGATAGATAGAATCGTCTGCCTTTAGTTTTATAACTAGGAGAAGTGTTGTTAAATCGATATGACCAGACAGTGATGCAGAAACCATAAACAAGATTTTTGAAAACATATATCAGAAGAGCTTTATTATCTTTCTGATCGTTGCTTTACTTGCCATTTGATGAGCTCATCAGCTTTACGGATTTGTATGGCATGACGACGTGTACTGATAGTTTTGCGCAAATGGGAAAGACACAGAACGCTGTACCACACCATTCTAATGGTCTATTAAAATTTGACGCGAATTTATTTGTGAGAGAAAGCCGCACACTCGCGTAAGGTAGCAAAAGATTTCCTACATATTATTTGAAGGCGAGATGTGTTTCTGCACTCAGCAAATATATTCGAAGTCGGAGCTGTATCGAGACCGTGCCAGTTCACGGTCGAATCTTTGGCTTATGTAGTCGTTTTCAAAATCATAAAAGTCATCGGCACTACTTACTGAAGTATATAGAAACTGCAGAAACAGTCTGGTCATGTCGTAAGTCTTGTGTAAGATTTTGAGAGCGGTGGTATTTTCTTGGAGGCCTTTATAGAAGTTCACCAGCATATTCGGAGCTCTGGAGGAGCTCATTTCGTCATTCGAAGTAGTCATTTGAAGTCGCTGTTAATTGCTAGCCACTTTAATTTGAATCTTGGATTTGACCACAGAAGTCAATATTGCGATTTTAGTTTCATTTCTTCTCATTTCTTTTTTCTCTAAGTAAGCTCCACCAATGTCTTTGCCAGTTTGTGATTTTTCAATAGTGGTTTCGAGTGAGTCAGAGTCTCCGGCGGCTCTCATAAGTGGTTCCACTAGATATTTAGTTAAGATCTCACGCTCGCTGTAAATTATTAACTACACACATTACTTAGCTCTTACTCAAATTGTGTACCGTCGTGAATGCGTCTACTCACTATCATCTTTCATGCATATTTCTCAGTAAATATGTATCATCCGATCAGAATCTCCTATCATCTACTACTCCCTCAAACCCTCTTTTTAGTGCAAACTCTTTCGAATACGCGCATGTTATTAAACCAGCATCCAATCAAACATAAATAGTTTCAATTTGTGGTTGATCAATACACTTCTCAGATAATTGAACTTCTCATTCACTCGCCTCAATAAACCACTATCCTCTATATTTAAAGATACTGATATACTAGGATAATAAATCAGATGCTCCATGTGTACATACGAAAAGGAGAAATTTCTACCCTCCATTGACAATGATTCTATTATACTAGCTGTTGCTTTCATATTGATCCAATATCATAACAGTGCAGGCTTAGAGCTTAACTGAAAGAACTCAACTCTAACAAATAATGCTAAAATCTTTTGCTACATAGTGCATTGCTCATATTGTCTGGCCATTTGTATTCTGGAGGCTCTGCTCAGCGGAAGTTCAAGAAATGCACAAAGTTAAGTCTCGCCACTAGCAGCTACTGAAATCACCGTATTGCTTATATACCTCGATGAGATACTACTGATAACGAACTATTCTCCGTTACTTACCTTCTCATAGTCATTCTTCATGAAAGTTTCAGAAAGATTGTATGAAAAGCTTTTAGATATTTGAAAATGACTATTAGTCCTATGGGATTGGGCAATATCTATTGCGTCATCAAGAAATAAACCTATCTTAAGGTTCTTCCTAATCCTTGTACACAATATTCCGTAAACATTTAAATTAAAATTTCTTTAGCTCTTTATCGAATTATTTAAGTTTAGAAAAATATTTTATGTAACTTCGTAAAGTCAGATATCAATGAGACATAATGTACAAGAAGCTAGAAATTGTATCATGTTACTTGTTCTACTCACATACCTAACGTTATATAATAGTTAGCTATGATAGGATACTGCTATTTTCTGCTCTTTATACGGCATTATAAATCCAACCAAAGAGGAAAAATGATAGGAGAACCTGGCAGTACAGCTATTTCTATTTTTTAAAAAACTAATCATTCATATGAGTAGTAATGATATTTAGATATGTAAGTTCATTGATAACTAAGTATATGTTAGTAGTTTATATTATATATATATAATATATAATATATAATATTATTTATAATAGATATATACTTATATTAATACAAAGAAATATATATAAATATATAATATATATAATATATATATATATTATATATATTATATATATTATATATAATATTATATATATATATATATATTAAGTATATATATATATATAAATCCGGTAATAACCAGAGCAACTAAATTATTTTAAGTTATTCAAATAATTTTTTTGATGTGCTATTTTAAGGGGACATTGCGCGTATGGATTTCCTAACTTTTTTAGTAAATAATAAATCATCATTCTTATATAATGATTATTTAGTTTAATATGATCATTAGTTATGATAATATTTTGTTAAATATTACGAATGGTCTTGTTATTTTTAACAGGCAAGAAATAATTTATCATACAATTATACAGGGTGAGAATACGGGGTCATATATATATTAATTATAATAGCGTATATTGAATATTTGTAAGTCATAAATAGAATAAATATCCGATAACATTTTATTATTATCATAGTTGATTCATCATGATACTTTCGGATAATATATAAGCAAGTATAGTTGGGGAAGATACACATTTTTTGTTTTAAAATAAATTTTTTGAATGGAGAACGAATTTGCCTGTATTTGAAAAATTTACTAAATTTCAAAAAGTTTCCCCATATGCTGCGGCAAACCCCTTGAGTTTACAATA
>JABUQX010123557.1:15000-27356 GCA_015478945.1 Trachelipus rathkii | reverse complement strand
ATCACATCCTTTCAGACAAGATTGAAGTATATGACAAAATTCATCGCTAGAATGAAAAAACTCGATTCCAGGCAATCTTCACCTCCATATATCACGCGATGTTTCTTTCGTCCCGAGCTTTAACAAACATCAATGAGTATACGTACTCGTCGATCCATCAAGAAGATTAGAAGCTCCTTATCCAGACCTCCTTTATGTTTCAACGATTTATATCTATTGTTTAGGTACGTACCAACGGAAGAATGATATGGTTTCTTGATCGATGAACTGCAATATCCTCCTGCAATAAAACTCGAATGTTGTACAACAAATGCACCTTTTCATCGCCCAATATTCATCCACCAGATTTCTTCACATCGTCCGACATGACGCTCAATCATGCCACGGAGAAAAATCCCCTTTGCGAAGAATTCCAAGACGCAACGACATTCTCCAAACAAACTATGTAAAATACTTTTAACGTATACATCAATATTTTAACTTTTATTTTTTTTTAGTGCATTAAATGTTTGCATCTATGTTTATAATCTAACGCTTATAACCATGACAGAATTTTGCAGTCAATGGTAGCCAGCCAGAACCAGAGATCCCAGATACTGGTGATGTTATGTTTAATTTTGGATTGCAAGGCCTTCTGTATCGATGTGTACCACATAAATATAGGTGATGACCAAATTTTCAATGTTCCTATGAACAATATGGGAAGTTTTGGGCAACCTCACTGTGAGCGTATTCACTTACCTTTTCGTATCAATCGTTTACATTATAAAGATAAGGTGATATACCAACGTTTCACTTCTACGATCATATTCAATGTTTGGGCCGCTTCCCCACTGGGCTGGTCATATAACTCGTCTACAATGAGTATACCTTTTGAAGGGTGTTTACCGAGTTTCATTCCTCATCTATATCAAATTCAATGTTTGGGCCCAGTACCTCGTGGCGTGAACCGTCATTACCTGCACAAACGTATATACCTTATAAGAAGGGTGTGTACCAATGTTTCATCTCTCTAAGTCAAATCAATTATGTTTGAGGCGCCAGACCTCTGGCGTGTACGGTCATGTAACCTCGTCTATACGAGCACCTTATTGAAGGTGGTACCGTAGTTACCAACTTTATACTGTCAATATTCAAGTTTGGTTAGGACTCCCCATGGAGCTTATGGTATGTAACATCGTTCTACAACTAGAGACTTGGAGGAGCATGTCTTACTATAGCTTTCAGCCTTTACGTAATCAATATTTCAATGTTTGGAGGTTAGAGCCACCTGGAGACGGCGCACGTAGGCGCGATATGAACGATGCTTGATACGCATAATTATAGCTATATATATATACAAATAATAAAATTACCCTAGGTACATGTGCCTTAAAAATTCCCAATCACCCTTATATTTGGGGTACACGTTCTCGCGTGCGTAAAATCGATTCAGTAGGATCCATTCGACTTCAACATTTTCGGGATGATAACCGAAGCGGAAGCCGTGAGCCGGAGCGTCAGGACCGTACTCGAATCGGAGAGGGCCAGGCATTGCGGTTCTATCGTTATAATATAATAATTTATAGTTTATATATGTATATAAGGTATATATAATATATAATAAGATATAATATAATATAATCATATAAGTATTATATATATATTATAATACTATTAGTTATATAATATATAATATTATATTATAATTATATATATTAACGTTTTTAAATTTTTATATTATTTATTTATTTTATTAAATAAAATAAAACAAATTAATAAATTAAAATTACACCGAAATTAATAGACAAACACGACTTTATCAGTAAACAAGCAGCCGTATTTAATATTCAAAAGCTGCCGCCTGATAAGGACGCTCAGAGACCGTCGTGACCTTGAGGGTCTACCTGATCTTGATTACTACTTATAACTTATATATATATATATTATATATATATAATAATTATATATATATTATATATAATATATATAATATATATAATAATATATATATATATATATATATATATATACTATATATTACAAAGTTTTTGAAAGGAGCTTCATAGCATCTTTCTGAAAGATATTCTACATTACAGTTTACCATACCTTTTTCCTTGTTACTCTGCTATCCTATATATTCAAAGCTTTTTCAATCTCATCATCTAGCGCCGCATAGCCTCAAGCTTCACCTTCAAAGATTGGACGGATTCTAGCCAACGAGGACATAAAATTAGTATCTTTTGCTTTAACTCACTTTCTTAAAAACTATTTAGTAAATCAAATAGCACATATGCAAATGCCTTATACTGTAATATATTATAATATAATTAATATATAATATATTATATAGTATATTAATATATATATATATATATATATATATAATATTATAGATAATATAATTATATATATATATACTATTATTATATATATGATAATATATATATAGTATATAGTATTTATATGAATCTGAATCCGAATCCGGATTCGGATCGATCGGATTCTGAGCTCTCGTAATCCGATTCGGTTCGGATTCATCCTAGTCTGGATTCGTCATTCGGATCGGACTCGACCTTACTCCAAACACGGATTCGATCGATTCGATCCAAGCGGGAGCTGATTACGGATTCGGTATTCGAACTTTCTTCACACATAACGGATTCGTTAGGGCTCGATTCCGATATCCGATCGAATCCGAGTCTATTTCTTGTTGCTACAAGGATTCAAAAAATCATTCAAAAAAAAACTAATCTAAAAAAACGAATTCTAGTAATAAAATGTATCATCCATTAGGAGCCGATCACAGGAATTGCGTAGATCCAATGTCAAGAGCCATATTTCTATTATTATTGGCCTAATCTGAACGCCATAGGAAATAGACGTTCTCGCTGAACATTGGAAGAGTAATAAATGGTGATAGAACATGTAAAAGGACAGTGGTCATATGGCTCTTTACCTCCAATTTTCTACCCCCCCAAAAAAGGATTTAAAATTCGGAATTATCATCTATCTTTGGACGATATTAACACCAAACATGTTAGCGATTATTGCCTCTTAACACGTTTTTTTCTTTAGGTTTTATCAAGGCTTTTTTTCTTCTTTCAGAATTTTCAATTTTTTCAAACCCATGTTTTTACATTTTTCGTAATCAACTCCAAGATTTTTCGAAATTGACTCAAACTTAAGATATGAATGGATGGGTCCGTTACCTACAAATTGTCACATTTGCTGTTTTCGATTTTTTGAGTTTTTGCTCAGCGTTGTCCATTTTTTTAAGACTATTGGATTTATAAATAAAAAATTGCCATGATAAACTTTTTTTCTGTCGGCTGAAGTGAAATGATATTTTCAGGGATATTAGTCAAAGATGATGCACATGCTTTTACTATATATATTTCTTCACAACTTATACGTAGTTGATTTAATCTTGGAACAAATTTTCAAAACACATTTTGAAATTTTAAAAAAAATTTCTTTTAGAGTATAAAAAATTATCTAAGTAAAAAACGATGGACATCTAGCCGATTATACAAGGCTATATAATACTCATTATAGGAAAAAAAAAATCAATTTTCACTTTTCAAAAAATTCAAATGTTTAAAGTGAAATATGAGATACTTTTTTTTTATTGTCATTTCGATCAACATAAAATTTCAGAGGTTGTATAGTCGGAGATGCTCTTTTCTTAGAACTTTTTGTTATATTCAAAAGACAAATGTTTTAAAAATTTCCAAAAATCTTTTTTGAAATATTTGTTCCAAGTACAAATCCAAAAAGTGATTACATATACAAAGAAATTATCTAAGTAAAAAAATTTGGATCTCTCCCGACTACATTATGCCCTGAAAATTTCATCACTTCCCCCGAACATGAAAAGAAATTCATTTTAAATTCCAAAAAAAGTGATTCTGAAATGAAAAGAGCTGAGCACAAAACTCAAAAAAGCGAAAGATGGAAAAATGTATAGGTAATGGACCTCTCTATGCATATTTCAAGTTTGAAGTCAATTTCGAAAAAAAATCTAGGAGTTGATCTAAAAATATCAAAAACATGTGTTTTTGAAAATTGAACATTCTGAAAGACATGACTACAGAATAGAAAGCACCAGGAACACATTTAGAGGGCAAAAAAAAGTAAGTCTTGTTGTTGTAGGGTCAAAAATCGGCTGCAGAATCGATTTATTATTGTCTATCTTTTAGGAGGGTTTTTGTAAATCGGGACTGCCTTAATAAATAGTTGCACCTCCCTTTTAATAAAAAAAAATTAATTGGTTAATACTTTAAAAGGATTAGTTAAATATTAATAAGGAAAAATTAATATTTATAAAATATTAGTTAATACTTTTAATACAAATTTTAAAAAGGGCAACTAAGAATTAAATTCAGTCTTTAAGAAAGTTAATAAGGAAATTATTACGATATTTATATATATATATATAATATATATATATATAATTATAATAATATTATATTATATATATAATATATATATATCTTATATTATAATATATATATAAATATATATATATTATATATATATATAATATATAATATATATATAATATTATATATATATATAATAATTTATATTATTAATATATGTTATATTTATATTAAATTAATTATATAAATATTAATTATATATATATACTTATACTTATTATCTAATAATATAATTTATATGCAGGTGTCCCCTAAGCGTAGACCCCCCGCATAATGTAACGGGCGTTACCATTAACGGTACGGTACGCTTCAAACGATTTAAGCCCATACCCGTAACGCCCTTTTTAAAATGTGTAACGGATTTTTTTCCTTACTGCTTAATCTACACACGGGAATCACTTTTTGGGAATGTTTTCTTATCTGGAAAAAAAGTTTCCCAATTTGAAAGGTTTACGTAGAAAATAGTATAATACTTTTCGTAGTATTTTTTTAAGAATGCAAATATAATTATAAATAAATGTTTTTATATAAGTATTTTAATTATTAATATAATTGATATAATATATATCATATATCATATTATAATATATTATATATATATATATAGTTAATATATATTTATATATACTAAAAGGTTCATAATATTATATTTTATATTAGTTATATATTATTTTTTTGATAAAATTTATTAATAATATATATTTAATATATATATTATATATATATGGAGAAATTCTATTTATTGGCCGAAAACACTGTTCATTTGTTAGCGCTTTCTTACATTTAGTTGTCGTATGTTATATTAGTTGAGTGCATTTATAATTAATTTATTTATTTTTTTATAATATCATAGGAATGTCAGTGAAAAAATCAATGAAAAAAAATCAACTGATTTTTACTTGATTTTATAAAAATAACAATGATTTTTATGATTTTTTTTGATTTTTTCGTTTCTCTCAGGGTTGGGGATTTGAGTTTTGAGAAAAATCAATTTCATTTTTGGAATTTTTTGAATTTTGGAATTTTTAGTCGTGACGTCACGCGATAATATATATTTGTAAAAAACTTTTTTTTTAAGCTCGATTAGGTATTAATTTTAACCAGGCCATAATCTGGGTTCAATCTTAAATTAGGGCTTATAGTCTATGACACAATTAAACAGCAACACTAAAGAGTTTATTTGTAATAATGAAAATATATTACACAGAAATAAAAACATGTTGACATGTCTTTTGTGAATTTTTATAGATTAGTAGAATATGAAACCAGAGTAGCCTTGCTATGATATTTTTATTCTAATTTTTTCTATTTCTATTGAGTTAACACCTTATATATCAAATTGTAACCTTACAAAATATATATAAAGCAAAAAAGAGAAAAAAGAATAAATCATTGGATTTTTTGGAGCAAAATCAAAAAAAATCAGTTTGAAAAAATCATTATTTTTCGTCATTTTTCATTCCGGCTTCTTATTGTCTATAAGTATAATATATATATATAATTATATAAATATATATATAATATTAATATTATAATATAGTATATAATTATAATTATATCATATATTATAATATATAATATATAATATATAAATATATATATTATTATATATATATATATATAGTATTATATAATATAAGATATATAAATTATATAGCTATATATATGTATAAATATAGATATATTTATATTATTACTATTTATTAGTATCATAGTATAGATATATAAATATATATTTTCTTTTTTTCTTTTTTTTTGTTTCTATAGTATATTAAGTGATTTAACTTCAATAGAAAATAAAAAATATAAAATCAAGTATATATTTATGAAGCTTTTAATACTATTAATATATATAATATAAGATTATAATATATATAATACTTTATATATATATTTATATATAAGTATATATAATATACTATTATATTAATAATATATATATAGATATATTATTCACGACGATTCCAATATGAAAGATGTCGTGGTTTTACAATTCTTTATTGTAAGTTGACGAAGATATTTATCGAAACAACCCTTCCGAATCATCTAAGGTCGCGCTTCACATTTTGTCAACTTGTCACTACTATGCGAGAACACTGCGCTAAAGTTCTTTTTCTAATAACTTTCTTTACCACAAGTGTATATTGGCAAGTGTTCAGGCTCTTTGGATTTACTTGGACGTCTTAAATCTGCTGAAACCATTTAACAATATATTTCAAATGTAGTAAAGACTGCCATGATCAACAAGATCATATTTGAGTATGTATTTTGTATAATACAGCATTAAAAATGTTAGTTAATGATTTAGATATGCACTCCCATGCTCTCAAAGACATTAAATTGAATTTCTTGAAGAGACATTTTAGATTTCAAACCAATTGCTGTTGAGTAATTAGGCTACAGGATGTCTGATTAAAAGCTATTTTATGAACTTGCTTCCAATATTGCTAGTATTGAAAAAATAATTTTAAACGCTTAATTACGTCTCTACTTAGAACATGGTTCATTCTCTCTATACAGGTATTGTGTGATTCTATTTAATGTTGAATTTCGGGAATTTATTAATTTTGACATAGTTCTCCTGCACTCAGTTCTGCATCTATCTAACCTTTCTCAAAACCACAAAATCAAATAGCTCGAAATAAACCCCGAATATAATACCAAGGAAAATAGGAAAAAGTATCAGGAAATGCTAATCGTGGCTGTCAGAAATGAGGTTCAAGCAAATACATCTCAAGAGCCTAACGAATAAAAGTTTTTGAATTAATAAGCGCATCTTTTACTGAGAATCGTTACATCGAAACTTAAAGAAAATTAAAGATGAACCTAGATTCAAAAAAGTGTTAAGAAAATTTATAATACAATGACAGATCCCTCAGAGTCACTAATAGTTATCCCTGTGTTAAAGTCTTTTTGCACTACAATCTTCACTTACCTATCGAGCTCTTGTAGAAAAGGTATTCAAGCTTTTGCGGTCACATTTCACTCTCAAAAGAGATCAAGCTAATCGGGATATGTTTGAAACGCTAGTACATTCTAAAGGTAATTCTTCATATTTGTAATGTTATTATTAATACTATAAGAAATAGACATTTTACTTTTTTTAATTATTCATGTTGCTTTTAAAATAATCCGTCGATATTTGACAATTTGAGTTAACTTTTGTATAAACGCGGATTATTATATACTATATATATTATTATAATTATCCTAACTTTCGAATTACCTGTATTACTGCCAATTTTATTTTTATTACCATTATCATTATTTAATATTATTGAATATAATTTTTATAGTTTACCTACCAATAATATCAAACAATGTTGGAAAAAGATCGGCTAGCTAGGTTCAAAGTGACGCACAATTGAGATAATCTTTTAATTATTATTATCAGAATAATTCTCCAATAAAAAATTTTTATTAAATGGATTCCAGGTAACGACATTCCATAAATCTATATCTATCCCGTTCTAAGTTTACATGATAAAACTTAAAATAGATTTAATTTTAAATTGTTATTTATTATTTGGTCCAATGATCTAATGTAAATTCACATTTTATGAATTTTAACAAGTTAAAAACTGGTAGTTTGTTCCAATAGATTTAATTCAGCAGTTAATATATATTACGATATGTACAAAACTGACTTAAATATTTAATTAAGGCCCGAACTGACCTAAAGTAACGCGTTACAGTAACGTCGGTAACAGTGATAACGTTTTTAAAGAATTTTAAATTAATGATTTGTAACGATACCTACCCCTTTTCTTCAAATAACGCATACGGTAACGCTAACCAATTTAATGTAACGATATATTATAGATTATATATTATTATAATAATATTATAATATTAATAATATATATACTTATATATACTATATATAATATATATATATATATATATATATATATATACTTATATTAATAAATAATGAAATATTTAATACACATGTTTTTCAATATCCCTTTCAGGCGATACATTTAAATTAAAAAATAAAAACAATTTCTATTTAATATATTTATAAATATTTGAAAAATACGTATTTTGGTTGGTTGTATTTAACTTTGTAAAAAATTATATGTTAAGATTCGAATCGAGATTCGGATTCGAATCCGGATTCGGATTTCGGCGTCGGTTCAATGATTACTGATCGGATTCGATTTCGATATCAGAGAATTTATCACACACACGACGTTCGGATTCGAATCGAAGTGCTGATCGGATTCGGATTCGAATCGACACATCATGACACACACGGGAATTCGGATTCGATTCGAATCCAAAGTTGCGATTTCGCCATCACTATATTTATATATACTATTATATATATATATAATTATATTTATATAATATATATATTAGATATATTATATTATACATATATTATAATTATATATATAATATATTTATTACTAAAAGTATTTAGATAGTCTAGACTTCATACCTAAATATTATCTATAATTCTACTTTCTGACAGTGCTGTAATAAAATTGGATAAGAAATGAAACACTGATGAACCAAATTTCCTAACAATCTTAATGCCTATATTCCCTTGCTCCGAATAAAAGTGCACAGTCTTGAACTTATTTTGTTGATGCAGAATCATCAGATTCAGATTCTTTTTACACTCCAGACTCAAATATACAGTTGGGATCAAAGGATTTCCTTGGAAAAATGTCTTTGATTATCAGTAAGTTCTCTGCCTTTTATTAAGTATTAGTAAGGTTATAAATTGGATTTTAAATTTGACGTAACATACATACTTATTAAAAGGTATTTTCATAAGTTTACTGGAAAGATTTACTTTAGATGAATAAAGTAAGGTAAATCTGATGAAAAAGTAAATTTATTTGATGTACTTTAGAAATTAAATTTCGTATTTTTTTGTTTTTGTTAATGTAAATAAAACAGGATTTTTCATTACAATATATTTTTATTAATTAATAATATTATTTCTAAAATTTATTCAAGCATTCAGAAGAAATTCGTTGAAAGTGGTGTTTATAAACGAGAAAAAGATCGACATTTTGATAAATTACTACAAAATAGAACATCAAAATCAATTGTCAGTGCTTGGCATCCCATTGAGATGATACATATTGTTTTTCCTCTACTTATTTTTTTATTTGGCATTGTTTTGGCACTAATCATCCTTTTCATCGAAAAAATTTATGTTCGGAAATGTGTCCAAATAATCGCAAGCTAGTAAGCTAGATTTTCATTATGCTGTTTTTTTTTGTATTATGAAATATGTTCAGATTTGAAATATGAAATTAGTATGAAGTAATGCTTTCAAACTTTAAAAAGATTTTTTTCTGTTAAGATTTAACAAAATTTCTTAGTTAAAAAAGAAATGGATGAATGTACTAATGGATGAATGAATGAAAGAAGGAATGTACTAATAAAGAATAAAGAATTGTCGTTACCTTTGTCTTTTATTAAGCTTTTAAATACTTAATTCTACAGGTAGGAAGTTTTGTATAATCGTAATTTTTCGTAAACATTGTTCTATTTGGTAAAATGATAAAAAATAGCTAAGGTTTACGTTTACTTTCTCCAAATGAAGGTTAACTCTTTAAAGTAAACAGATTTTCTAAGCTGAATCTTTGCATGCATTCTAAAGAACAAATTAAATAGTGTTTTGGTGTATAGGGTCAGCCATCGCTATAATTAAGGGTAATGACAACCATGAACTCTAGCACTAGCGATGGGGGAAGTTATGGCTGGGGCATGTGAGTGCTGGTCCATTAGGTGTAATTTCAGGAACTACAAACCATGGAAAGATTGCTCGTCGACTTCACGTATATGATGCTACAATTACCACTCCTGCTCAAGTTGTACGGTTATCGCAAATCTGGTTAACGGGTTAGCAATGGCGGCCAGGCGCCAAGACTGGCGTGAAGACGTTTTATGAAATATGCGGCCTAGCTAAGACCTGCCATCAAAGCAAGACTACCTTTCAAATTCCAGCTGCAGAATACATGGTGACCCGATAGTGAGTTCTAATGCAAATAACCGTCAGACCTCGCGAAACATAACTTGCGGTCTATGCGAGCCGCGCCATAGGACCACGACACACCAGGAGCATCGACTGTTCCTCGACTAGCAATTCGCCGGAAAACACCCCTTGGCAAATTGAAACCGTAGGCGATTGGCGCGAATGTGCTGCTTACGGATGAGTCCAGAGTCCTCTCTACACTACGACGGCGCAGTTTTAACATGTCGACGATTTATTGTATATTTTCTGTTGCGTAATGTTGAGCGGATTGTACGGAAACATGGGAAACAGTGGCAAAATAGTAATAAGGAAATTTTTAATTGTTTATTTGTTTTTAATGCATGACATTATATTTCAATCTTATTATTATTCTTTTAAAAATATAATAAGAAATTAAATAAAATAAATAATTTACCAATTGATATGTTTCAAGAAAATAATTTCTTAATATATTTTCTGTAACTTGGTACTTACATTTCAAAATGTAAGATAAGTCAGCAATAAGATATAAAAAGAAGCGCGCAAGTAAACGCCTGCACTTCTAAGTGCTATCCCACTGTATATATGTTAGATAATAGTTTCCCTCGTCTTCCTGCATAAAATTTCGGGCTAACAAACAAAACTCGAATCAAACCCAGAGAAAGAACATTAAAGAACAATATGACGTTGTAGAATAGCCAGGCAGACCAAGACTGATTCATCTTATCATAGTATTGTTCCTTGAAATATTGGTACTTATCCGCACTCTATGTAGCTTCCACTTCAAATATTTTTGAAGCGCAAAATAAAATCGAATTTATACTATATTTATAATATATTTAATATAATATATATAATATATAGTATTATATACTTATATATAATAATAGTATAAATCTATATATATAATATGATATATAAATATAGTAATATAATATAATATTTATTATATATAATATATAATATATATATAATATATATATATAATATATATATATATATAGTATTTATATATATATATATAATATAGTATATATCTATATATATATTTTATAATTATATATATTCATTATCATAATATATATTATATATATAAATATTATATATATATATATACTATATATAATTATATATATATTAATATAATAATATATAATTATACTTATATATAATTATTATGGTTAAAAAAAAAAATTTATTAACAATTTAAAATATATTACGTTTAAAATAAGTCTAGGTTGGAGTGGAGAAAATGAATTTAAAAAAATATAATTTAATTCTTTCTTAATACTTGCGTTTTATTAAGCTGGGTAATAGCGCAGAGGTGCTTCACCCATATTTATTTTAAAAATCACAGGAGAATATACTCTAAAAAATTAATAATGAAGATAAAAAAAACAAAGCTTGCGGTTATCTTTAGGAAAAAACTTAAGCCTCTCAAGTTGATTCATCTCAAATAGATTTCTTTATATAAAAAAAAAAAAAAAAATTAAAAATCACAGGGATATAATCTAAAAAAATAATAATGAATCATAAAAAAAAACGAAAAATTTAAAAATTAAAAAAATTACAGCTTCTCAAAGTTTAAAAATTTCCCATTAGTCTTCTTATAAAAAATTAGTGGATCTCGTGTCTTTTAGATCTATCCTAGTTCAGGTTATAAGATTGTTAAGTATACATAGATTTCTGTGTGCTATACTACAAACCTATAATAACCTGAACAAGAGATCCTGAAATGGACCTAACCCTGATGGATCATAAATGAAAAGTCTATGGAGTTTTAACAAATTTGAGAGGCTGTTACTTTTTTTCTTTTCTTTTTTCTTATTATTAATATTATTTTTTTTTTAAGATATCCTGTGATTTTTTATAAAATTGGGGGTGAAGCCCTCTGTACTATATTACCAGAGAAAAACTGCTTGGTATACTACACAACTAGAATGCTGGAACTT
>JABUQX010123557.1:0-10000 GCA_015478945.1 Trachelipus rathkii | reverse complement strand
GGGAACATCATAAGAAGCCATTTTACAAATACCGATTCCACTAAGCCGCAAAAGTTACAATAAATTTCATTATCCTAAAAAACACAGTTACCAAAATTTCCTTTCTTTCTCTTACTCTTTCTAATCATATGACGTCACATTCGTAAACGCCGTTACAAGCATTTCTTTAAGTTTCAATTCACAAAGTTCAATCCTCTTTCTCATTTTACAAGCTCATGAAGTATTTCGTGACGTCATTATCCTACGTAATGCATGCACCCAATTAATAAAAATGGCTCTGAAGTTCATTTATTTATAACATCATTATGTCGACGAATTATTAATAAATTTAATTACTTTTTAATAAAACAAATATGTATAAGAATTAAATTTGCACTTTACAAGAATAATTTTTTCAAACAGCTCGAAAACAATTTTTCATTATTTACAGATTCTCCATCGTCTTCTAAGAGCAGTTGCAGTGTTCTTAGCAGCAGGCAATATTTCAACCTTAGTTTTCCCAGCATATGGGTAATTTTCCTTTTAGGAGGTATTTTTGTACTTCTTCCAATTGTCTTGCCTCGAATCATCGTAGAGGCTTTTTATAGTATTTATTTATTTTTTTTTTGTAGATTTCGGTTTTTAACATCAAATTTTGAGAGTTCTTAGCCTTAACCGCTATCGTTAACAGGAAAATCGTTTGTATAGTGATATAAGTTTTTCTCTTTTGAGTTTCAAATTTTTAGAAATGTCCTTTTTTTTTTTTTTTTTTTTTTTTTTTTTTTTTTTTAAGCGCTTGATATTTTCTGATTCGCTTTCTTGCACCTTGGCAGATTTTTCATTGAGGTAAATGTTCTTCACGCTCATTACTTTTTATATTATTCCATATTGACCTCAAAACTTTCTGTTTTAAAACTTACCTTGGGTATGCATTATTATTATATTTGTGATTATTTGATTATTTATTGATTATTATTATTATTTTTTAATTATTTTATTATTTATTTGTATATTATATTATTATATTATTTTATTTTATTATATATTTTATTATTTTATTATATTTTATATATTATTATTATTATTATTATTCTTATTTTATTAATTATATATCAAGTATTATCATATATAATATTATATTATTATTATTATTAGCCCTTTTATCAAAGTTGATATTTGCAAGTCACTTACTGGGGGATCACAGGATACTGGCATGCTAGATGAGTATTAATATTAACATAGAATTAAATCATAACGATCGGGTACAATAATAAATGCCACGCGTGTTTGACTCTAAAAATTAGTCTATTCTATTACAATTACATTGCAAACGGACAAATAATAAGCATTAAAGAATAATTTTTATTTTGTATAACTATATAGGACTGGCCACAACCCTGTCGTAATACATTTCGTGATGTACTCAATTCCAAAATATTAATGATTTATCTAGAATTTATTGCCAAAGGGCGAAAAACTACTTGCTATCAATGTACTGAGCTAAGATTTTGTATCACCATCTCTCATAATTTTTATCTTATTATTCATTAATGATCAACATAGCGTATCAGAATATACTTACAAAGAGATCTTCTTATATTAAGAACATTAATTATCTAATAAAATAATAAATTTAGAAAATTAAGATAAAAAATAATATATTTAGACGTGTGCAGGGTACGCCTGGCACTTGTTAACGCTCTGGTTTAGCCTAGCTGCTGCGTCTCCCCTCTCTTTTGGCTTACAGAAATAGCCGGTAGAGAGAATGACTCTTATTGGTTGCCTTAAAAAGTGTAAATAAAATTATATAAAAAAAGAATAAAAAAAGTTAAGTGACGTGTGATCTCATAGATTGAGTATCAAATGTTTTTACATAAATACAATTAATTTATCAGGATGCTTTGTTTGACTGAACTTCCGCTTTGCTCCAAATGATATCTAGCTTATATTACCATAAAATTTATACAAGCATATTATCTAATGGTACTAGACTTGCAATATCTAGTATTATATATATTAATATATTATATATATATATATATATATATAATATTTAGTTATATATATATAATATATATATATAATATATATACTATATATATAGTATACTATATATATCAGTTGGAAAATTTTCTTCTCACCAGTTTCTTCATTCAGGTATCACCATTTAAAATAGTGTCTTTTCTTTTTATTTTTCTTCTAATTTGCTCCTTTAGTTCTGGTCAGGCCATTCCCTACTTTCATCTTTCGTATTTAACTTCTTATTTTTTGTCTTTTATTTTGTCCCATCTTTAAACCGTCAATTTGCCCTTTCAAAGATCTTTTCAACCAACAATGCCCTAAATATTCGTTTACCATCGATCTATGTGATTTTTAAGACTGTCTTTCATTCAGTTTCAGTGCTAAAAATGTGTACATATCATTTAAATTCTCTATAACTTTCTATTTTATTGTTTTTTAGCCCACCATTTTCAAAGAATATAGGCTCGTCTTTCAAACTTAATAGTATCATTTTACTATCAAGATTACAAGTTCAAAGTAAACATTTTTTTATATTAAAATGGCATTTTCGTAAATGACTTGAGCGAAAATGTTTTGCAACAAGCCCATTCGCAAAATTGCGCAGTTTTTTTTTTAAAAGTAATATACGTTTAATGGTTGATTACTTAAATGTTAGAAAAGTACATTCAATATCTAAAATTTTTAACCTTCTGTTATTACAATAAGATGAACTAGAAAGGAAATATCACTATATGTGTGGACTTTTGAAGGATTCTATAGTTTATGACTTTAACAATATAAACCAGAAAAACTGTACAAAAGAACTAATCAGCAAACCATGCTTGAGAAGTAAATTCGTTGATGTAACGAGACCACGATGATTCATCAAGTCTATGTATTTTTTTATAAACAAGAACTATTCTGAAAATATATCAAAATTAATAGTTTTATACATTTTCAGTATGGGATTTTCTTAATCCTCTTATTTACAATTACCAAAGAATCAGGAATTATATGCATACTTGTAAACTCTAAAGGATTTAAGAGTTTTTTTATTCATTACTGAAGAGTTAATTCTTTTATCTATACTACCAACAATTAATTATTTCATAATTTATATTGCTGAGGAATAATTATTTGTCTTATCTAACCTACATTTAAAATGTAGGATTTTTAACCAAGGTTGCAGACTCAATTAAAATACAAAATTAAAACAACAACAAAATTTCTAATACAGGTTTATTTTGCAATTTTGCAAACTACTACAAAATTTATTGTTCGTTTGAATTAGCTTGGATATTGCAATATTCATTCTTCGGATATTCTAACCATGCAGACGTTATTTCCGATGGAGAAGTAGATTTTAGTTTTAATAAAATTTCACCAGAATTGGGGGGAAGCAAGAAGCCAGGGCTAAATTAAAAGCCAACAATTTCCCATCCTCAGCATTTGAAGATGTGCTAATCAAAAGAAATTTGGAAAATGGATAAAGGGAGTATGTGTTTCAAACTTTACCATAAGTACGTGTAAGAATGAGCATTGCAGTTAAGTCTGCGGTTAGGGAGTTGGACCGACAAAGGGTGATACTCTTGGTTGTGCATATTATATTTTCATTGCTGACTTTTTGCATAACTTACGGAACGTCGTCTAATGGAGTAAGGATGTCTATTACAGTAAACCTACAGATGTCATTCAACACTGCAAGGGCAATTGTCAATTGTTTATTTAAACCTTCCATACTACTCCCTTCCAAAATTGGTTAATGATCGTTATATGCCATATAATATTCTCTGGTTTTGCACTGTATCACCTATAAGTCAAATCAAACACAAAGAAATAAATTCAATAAACATATTTACTTAAATGAATTAGATTCAATATTCACATACAAAAGATACATATACTTAAATTAGAATAATATGTAAAAAGAACATAATTCGGAAACCTTTTAGTTTAAAAAACTTTTATTTAATTCTTAAAACTTTTTTAAAAATTTTTATTGATAATTATATATATATTAACAAAGGACTTACTTAAAATCCTGAAAACTCCTTCAAGTACGCCAATAGGTCAATATAGGTCCTTTCTCCAATTAGGTCCATTAGGAGATTCTATTAAAGTTTTGAGAAATACTAACACTCTGAATATTAGCATAAATTGTAACAGTAGTTAAAAAATTTTGGGACAGTTTAATTGTGTTTATAACATGATAATAATAAAATAATTAATAATAAAATATATATAAATAATGATTAACATAATAATAATAATATATACTATAAATATAATATAATAATAGTAATAATAATAATAATTAATAAATAATAATAATTAAAAAATAATAATAATAATAATAATAATAATATAAATAATAATAATTAATTAATTAATAATAATAATTTAATAATAATAATATAATATAATAATAATATAATAAATAATAAGTAATAAAATAACTAATAATATCATAATAATAATATTATAATAATTATATTAATAGAATAAAATATATAAAATAATATACATAATATAATAATTAATAATAATAATAATAATAATAAATAAATAATAATAATAATAATAATAACTAATAAATAATAATAATAATAGATAATAATAATAATGAATAAATAATAATAATTAATAAAATAATACATAAAATAATAAATAATAACTAATAATAATATAATATTAATTTAACTACTACTCATTAAGTAGTATTGGTAGTTGTATTTCAGTAGTCGTAAAAAATAATTTATAATAATAAATTTTGCTATGATTTATTATTATATCTTTGTATTGTAATAATAATATCAATAATTAATATAATAATAATAATATATAATATATAATATAATTATTAATTATAATAATAATAATCAATAAATAATAAAATAATAAATAATAATAAATATATAAATAATATAATTAATAAATATAATATAATAATAAGTTAATAATAATAATAATAATATAATAATAATATAATAATAAATAATAATATATATAATAATAATATATAATAATTAATATATAATAAATATATATAATAATATTATTTTTACAAGCTAATACCCACTGCTACTCTTTTACCGTTACTTCTCCACTATTACAAATTCAACTAATATACCTATAAATAAAATAATTATTAATAATAATTTCATTAATAATATAATAATAATATAATAATAAATAATAGATACATACTACTAATAAAATAATAATAATAATAGATAATACATAATATATATAACTTCAGAAAGCAAGTTATACAATGTTCAGGAATAAAAGCAATCAAATAAAATGACCTTCACTTTAATATTAAACTAAGTTAAATGTAGAAATTAAATAGTAATAAATTACATCTGCAATAAATATATGAAAAAATAATATAATGATTAATTAATTAATTAAATTTTTATTCATAATTTAATATTGATAAATGAAAGGTTTGAAATAGGCGAAACTATAGAAGTCATATAATATAAAGTGAATAATATTTATTTTTAATGTGAAAAAAAACTTTAACAATTTTAAGTTATAAATATATAAAAAAAAAAAGTGCTTATCGTATTTATAATACATAGGCTCTAAAAAAAACTTACTGGTGCTACGGCGCATTTCAAAGTCACTTCCGTCAAATTTTTTCTCACTTTCCAAATGTTAAACAAATTAACTGACGTCATAAACCGATCACGTGACTCAGATGTTTTTCTGTTCATGGGAATCAAAATATTCTTCCGCTCAATAAAAAGTAGATCTAATTCCCAAACTCCAATCAAAGTCCGGTGGAGGTCTCCGTTAGGGACGGACTTGTAATAATCGAAGACTTCGATAGATCTTTCAGTAGTAAATGTGATAAATGTTGCCTGATATTGAAAGAAATATTTAGTACTTTATGAACAATGAAAATGCTATCTCTAGTGCAACTTTTAGTAAAAATAATAAACGAATGAATGAATGGGCGATGATGATGATGATGATGATGATGATGATGATGATGATCGATGAAGATATGATTTATGAAATGATGAATGATGATGATGATGATGATGATGATGATGATGATGATGATGATGATGATGATGATGATGATGATGATGATGATGATGATTTAGTGAGCTCGTGTTGCTTTAATCTAGTTTTCCTTTTTCATTGATTTAGTATTATAGATTATTAAACTTCCAAGGTACACCAGCACTCGCGCCCACGCAAACACACATACCCACACTCAAATATGTTATACATCATCAACCCCTTAAGTTACTTTAAAAAGCAACTTCATCCTACTTTTCACCTTCAGTCATTCTTCTCAGGTGTTTCCTCACCCTATCCACCATGACAATCTTGGTTTTCCGACTGGCCTTTTGCCTTCCCCACTCTATCCAAATACTACTACTACTAGGTCATTCCCCCATCCACATGTTTGATTGTTTATTTGCTCATCGCTACCTCGTCCTAAATAATTAGTTGCTAAATCATCTATCTTCCTCTACATCAAAAATTTTTACATTAAATCTAGTTATTATCAAACATCTTCAAATTTTCTTTATATTCTTTTAGAAATATTCCTACGTATTTAAAGATATCAATGGTAAAATGTTTAAGGTCCTGGACCACCTTAGCTACTCTCTCTTTTATTTGCACAATAGTGTAGTTCTTTGTTTTAAGCATCTTTAAAGATAACAAAACATTTCATATCCATGTCTGATTGCATAAATTTTATTTCCGATTCAGTAATATTAACAATAAAAAATTATTATGTTCATTTGCAGAATAATATATTGGTCTACATGAAATAAAATATAATATAATTGATTCTCACCTCATTATCCGTCCATAAAGGTAATAATTTTATGGAAGTCTGAGAAGAATCTGACGTAAGTATTAGCCAGTAGATCTGCTGATTTTCTGGCACACTGAAAATCTGATAACATATAAGATGTGAACTTGAGTGCCACAGCATACAGTATTTCTATTAAGGTTTTCTTACTCAAAATTAACAATTAATTAACTATTAATGTTTTAACTACTTACTTGAATTAAGTTTATTAGATCAGAATCAGTGAAAAGTGGAATGAATATCAAGCTTCTCTCCGTGTTACTCTCCGTCTTTAAATTTGGAACCTCATTACTCAGAATTTGAGATTTGTCTTGATAATAATTTGGGAATGAGCAAATTGTGCAGAATACTCGAGATTCTTTTACCATGAGTCGGAAGAGTTGATTTGAAAATTTATTCCATGAATCTTGATTTTGGGAAAATCTTTGACCTTAAAAAATGGAAAAATAAATGATTAGAAAACGTAGGAATGGTCTCACTTTATTTAAAGGCGAATCGCACAATAGTGAAAACGAATGCAAGCTACTATCGAGTTTTCTAGAGCATACCAAAGCAAACTGAACGCGCGATAGGTCTTGCCGGCTGATTAGTTGCTTTTCTGTCATTGCAAAATGACCGGTAAGTGTTTCTGCGGTGATGTAAACTATGTATGAATGCAACTATGTATGGATGAAAACTATGTATGGATATAAATAATGTATGGACATAAACTATGTATGGGTGTAAACTATGTATGAATTTAAACTTTTTATGAATATAAACTTTGCATAAATATAAGCTTTATATGAATGCAAACTATGTATGAATGTAAACAATGTATGAATGTAAACTATGTATGAATGTAAACTACCAGTCTAATGAGGAATCACTTTCGTACAATCTATCTCTTACTCCGCTATAATTAATCTATCGTCACTACAAAGGACACTGTTCTTTTGAACTTTCTAGTTGCATACCACCTTCTCCTTTGAGAAATCATTCGACTGGCCTTTCCATACAGCCTTATATTTTCTCTGTTTAGTTCTGTGCCCCCAAGCTTCACCAGTATGCTCATTCTCACATGAATCATTTCTAATTTCTCCACCTTCCTTGATTTAGATGTTTTCGAGAGAAGAATATCGGTTTAAGACAGCCTTTAATTTAATTTGAATACGGATATGGTTTTCCTCAACTCTGGTGAGTTCCGTGTAGGCTTCACTGCCTTTCTCCTGAGGGCTGCGGAGTCGGTAAGATTTTAGCCGGCTCCACTTCTGGGAGCAGCTTAGACTTCACCATTTTAAAATTATGCAGTTTCGTACTTATCTTTTTGAACTTTTGTATTCATAGTAAAAAGCAATTTTATTCGTCTCCGTAGCTCTTCTTTTCCCACCAGAGGTCACGAGAAAAATAAACACAAATAATGTTAAAGACAGACAAAGGTTTGAGTTATGTGTTTTCAAAGAAAAATTATGTAGGAACTATGTTTTTGAGTAATTGAAAACAACTTTGTTCTCAATGCCCAATGAAAGATTATGTAGAGTGGAGAGATAGAGGAACTGAGTTTTTGAGTAATTGAAAACAACTTTGTTCTCAATGCCCCAAAGAAACCAAAGAAACGATAAGACTGATGCTAACATCCAAGGGAGCCCTCCTAGAGTGAGCGGCACTGTTACTTGTTGTGAAAGGACGTCTATCAAGCAATGACGGAGTAATGATGGATGAAGTCGTCGGCATAGGAGTGGATACGTGATGAAGTAATAGAGAGAGGTCTTTTATGAAAAGCAGAAAGAGTTTGGGGTAAAGCAGAACCATAAGTAACTCCACTATTTATAGATTTAAAGGATAAGCGGTGGCATTCACCAAAATGTGTAGGAAAGAGAACCAATAAACAGAAAGATCGGTAAGAGGATCGCCAGCAAGCGCTCTTACAAAGTCACTGGCAATCAGAGATAAGATTAGAAGACTTAGGTGTTTTCAAATCTTGCTGTTTAGAAGAGATTCGAAAAACTTAAGAAAGAACAGAAGAAGTTATAGAGATTTGGCGATATTTGAAGAAGTTGAGATTGGTTCTCTTTTTTTCCTGTACAGGCGAAGTGGATGAAATTTCCAGTAAGAAGGGAAGGTGGAAGTAGAAAGACAGAGACGAATAATCTAACAAGGTAGAGTGTTGAAAGAGCCAAGTTTTACAGAACCACTGGTAGGAGGAATTGCTAATTACTATTCTAATTAAGCTCAGAGCAAGCAGAAATAACATCTTTAGCAGAAATTACGTAATATTAGCATAAGGTTGGAGTGAGGTGGAGAAGAAGGAATATACCTTTTGTGCTAATATATTTTGCAAATTAGAAACAAAAAGTTTGAAAGTAGCAGTCAGCTTTAGTGGAAAGTGCCAAACCTAGTTGTGCTGTTTGAAAATCTTAAAGGAGGTATAAGAGGAAGCTAGCTGAAAGTTAAGAGTTAGCCATTTTTGAAAATGTCAGAAAAGACGTGAGAAATCACATTAAGATTTATTGCATTTTCTAGTAAGAAAAGTGCAGTTCTTTTAGTTTTAAGTGGAAAGATTTAGCAATGGGACTCTGTTGAAACTCCAAGTTGCAAGAGCTTCGGAATTTTGAAGATGATAGCAATCCCTAAAGGCCGCGTCCCTTGTTAATAGCACGGAGAACAAGCAGAGTTAAAAACCAAGGTTTCTAGGTTTAGTTGAAGGTAAGATCATAGGGTGCACGCCTCCATGCCAGGAGAGAATTAGCTCCCGCTTTGCACACTCCGAGGGGACCCTTTCCATGGAAGCTGTAGTCCTTCCATAAGAAAACAAAGAAAAGTACGATCGCAAGTCCGACTTGTTAGCAGCTAAGTGCTAAAATCGTTTTCTCGCCATTGGCGAGGGTCTTTCCTGCTGAAGACTTGATGATATAATATGAAAACAGAGGTAAGAGAATGAAAAGAGGATCCAGAGGGAAAAAGAATTTAACAGTATAATGAGAAGGATTAGAGATTAGAAAGATTAAAATGCTGGGTTCATCTCAAAGCCGACTAGAGATACGAGCTGGAGCTGGCACCAAGTTCCTCAAGATCATCCCGGAGAGAAGATATATGAAAATCACAAGCAATGTGGTAAATACTCGACAACTTGCAGCCATATAGGCTTATATTTGCCAGAATAGCCTAAGGCGGGCCAGTTTTCATAACAAGCCCATT
>JABUQX010123556.1:0-15369 GCA_015478945.1 Trachelipus rathkii | reverse complement strand
AAATCAGGGTAGGCATAGTAGAGAGAGAGAAGCATAATAGAAGAGATCAGAACAGAGAGGCAGACTGAAGGGGTAGCAGAGTAGAAGTGTAAAGGTATGTTGTAGCAAGAGAATGTATGGGTAGTACAGAGAGAGAAGATACATAAGAACAAATGGTAAGAATAATATAAGTATATGTTATGGGTATATATGTTATATATATACATATATATATATATATTACATATATATTATATACATATATATTATTAATATATATGATATATGATATAATATTATTATTATTATTATATTACATATTATTATTAATAATATTATATATATATTACATAATATTATTAATATTATTAATAATATTATTAGATATAGATATATATATATATATTATTAAGGTTATTAAGATATATATATATATATATATATAATACATATATATATTAATAATATACATATATATATTACATATATATATACATATATATATATATATATATATATATATATAGAAAGAGAGAGAGAGCATATATAGATTTTTTGGTAAAAAACATTTTCATTCACTAGTGTGTTTTCTAACCCAATATTGTACATTTTGAAGTAGTTAGTTATCTGTAAAACTAATAAAAATATCCGTTCTTTTCATGACATAAAATTTCAACCACAGTACTTTAGCCTTTATTTGTATAAAATATTACGAATATGTTGAATCTAAAATAAAACTTCCAAATATGAAGACATACAGGTGTATACTTGGCTTTTATAGCTAATAATAGAGTACTCTATGGAAAAAACTTTTTAAAATATACACGCAAATTTCAAAAATTTATTAAAAATAATATTAGCAAACATAATATTTAAAAAATATTGGCTGTCTAAGAAAGTTAGATATAATTACATAACTGTCCATTGATAAAAGTTTCAAAAAAAATATAAAAAACCTAAAATTTTTAATAAAAATGTGGATGGACCAAAAAGGTCCATCACGTAGATGGATGTATAACCAATCGACGCGTAGTGGCAAGGGTTAAGTGACCAAGAAAATTTTATCATTTATATCTAGTTCCCATGTTGGCGGCATTTAAAACCAATATATTCCAGGTTCGGAACACGAAGACATAAGATATCCCAAGTTTGGGGCATGAAGACCCAATAAAGCAACCTTGTTTTTTTTATGAACTTACCTTATGTATTTAATTGCTAGCCTGGCCTAAGAACCTAAGGTTCTCATACTTCTTAATAGTCACTTTAAGTTCATTGCATTTGCAATCAAAAACCTACCTATCATAAAAGTGAAGAAAGCTATACCACAGGTATAGTGAAGTTATCATAAGATAAAACCTTTTACTATATTACTATATAAACATTCTAATTTAAAGTGAATAAGCTATTTAAACTTTCATAATATTATTAATTACTTAATTAATAAACAAAACAATTAACTTATTTATACCAATGAAGTGCCTGTATGCTTTGTGATTCACTAGTAAAGTGAACCTACTTAAGTAAAAACTTTATAGTGCTGGATCTAAAACCTACTGATAAAACTCTTTTTGACCTAAGTCTCATTATTTATTATTAGGGATGGGCCGGATATCCGGCAACTATCCGCTATCCGGCCTATCCGGCCAGTTTTGACTATCCGTATCCAGGCCGGATCGATAGTTACTTCCCTTGTAGCTTCCCTCATATAGGAAAAATATCTTCAAAAAACAATTTGAAATATAGAGTATATGGGTATAAAAATATAAAAAAAAAAAAATATAAATATATATATATATATATATATATATATATATATATATATATATATATATATATATATATATATATATATACTGGTTTAGACTTCGATGTTGGGTACCAATGTTATATTATTATCTAATATTTATGTTTATACTGCTGTACAATACATTTTATCTGAAATTTGGTGGCGACACGTTTCATAAATTATATTCATTATAACTTAAGCTTAAGAAAATTTGTATAAAAGTAAAAGAATAAATTGTTGATTTCAAACTTTTATTCATGTATTTAGCCTTAAAGTTTTTGTTAATTATTACTTATTTGCAAAAACTTATAAAATTCCGAATGCAAAAAATACCGATTTTTCGGTGTTGCTGCCAGTGAGGCCAGCAAGATGGCCAACGTGTAAAATTTGTGGACTATAAATTTTTGGCATTCCACTGAAATTTGGCCAATTTTTTGGGGTAGTCCCTAATTCTTAAAGTGGAAATCAAATTGTGTGGAATGATAGGCATTCCGCTAACTGCAATTCCCGCAACATTTCTCAAATTATCGCATTCGCAATTATGCAATTTATTTTGGTATTCCGCAATTGTGAATTGCGTACTTAAATTGCGGAACGCCCAACTCTGATATATATAATAGCAGCAGAGCAGTTGTTATAGATATATAAGTTATATATATATATATATATATATATATATATATATATATATATATATATATATATATAGTATATATATAGTTATATATATATATATATATATATATATATTGTGGGCACTCAATGAGTTAAGGTGTTACAGTGGTGTATCACCGTACCCGATGTTTAAGCATGAATGTGTAAGAATATATGTTCGAATATTTAATTCATTAAGGAGGATGGATATGTTACGTTGGTGTCTGCGCACGCGCAATACAAAAACCGCGCACAAACATGCGTGAAAGTGTCGAATGGGATGTATATATTTTTATGGCTTCAGAAATGCATAAAAATGAGGTGGGCTCTTCCTCTCGACATTGTTTGATACTCGTTTCCACGTAATGTACCCATAAACAACTAGACGCCATCCGTAGACATCATGTGCTTGCAAAAGCCGAAACGTGTCATTATGAAATAATTAGGTTAAACACAATAGGCATATCCAATATTATTTAAAAATATCGATACAGCTAACAAAGGAATTAAATTCAAAATACCTAATGCATACCCTTCTTCTTTTAGATACATATGTACTATGTAGCCTAATAATAAATACGGCCATGTGAATGTGTACAACCAACTAACAGCAATCATATGGAGGTTATGTCATACCCTATGAATTATGCGTAATAAAGTGTAGTGAAAGGTATAACTTCAGAGTGGTTTGTTTAGTCAGAGCCATACATTTGGAACATGCCACGTGATCAGTATACGCAGGACGAAAAGCGTGACATGTTGGAGGTATACATTACGCAAAACAGGAATGCTCAGAATATGACAACGTTATTCACACGACGACCGCCGAGCCACATGGCTCCATAGAGTTTACAGACGGTTTCGAGGGGTAGATAGTTCAACCCCCTCATCACATACGGGGAGGGACAACCGTACATTCTGACATCGAACTGGACGTTCTGCTATACACCCGTGAAAATCCAACGTCCTCACATGGCAGGCTAGGTCTTGGGAATATCAAGTGAAACCATACAACGATTCGTGCTACAACATGTAATCCATATAGGCCTACATTACTGGTTTGCATCGTGGATACCAAAAAGGGCGGCTGGGTTCCTAGCTGTCATTGATTGTTTTCTAATGGATGTATCGGACTTATTGGAAAATATCTTATGGACCGATGAATTTTCGCCTTACCAATAACGGTATGTATAACAGGCGGAACTTCAGACATTTGGGCGGAAACAAACCCCCGTCTAACATTCACCAGCCATCACCTGTAACTTCATGCTCAGTCAACGTTTGCGTGGCATGTACTGAATAGTAGATTATCGGGCCTAGTCTTCGAGGAATTTGACAGGACAGCTTACCCTCCATTTCCCAAGACCTGTTGACCCTCCTCCTGAGGATATCTTAAGAACACAAACGGCAATATAAAGGCATTAACATGGTGCACAGTACATAATGCAGTTATAGACGACCTACCTCCGACAGAACCTTCCTCGGGAAGATGATCAAAAGATCTGGTCTCATTTCCATGGCCTGTGCGTTCACCCGACTTAACACCCCTGGACTACTTTCTGTGGTGGTATCTCAAACATACCGTAATGCCTGGGTTTAATGACCTGTGCACCTCGCCCGGGATGATCTTCGCCGTCGAACAACCAACGCATGTAGGGGAACCCGGCGTCACTGTCATTGGTATGTAATGAAACCTGGCGCCAGAGGGCTGAGGCATGTATTCGTGCGGATGAGGCGTCTTCGAACAACATTTGTAAATACTCTATGTACAAGTTGAAACGACCGGACATCTTCTTCCTTCTTGCATGTTGTGGATAAGATTCATGGGTGTAAATTGTTGGCGATACTATTAACAACGTTACATTACATGTAATTTTATATAGTTCTGGAATACCATTGAGCTTCAACCTTTCACATTCACGTTTAAAACCATTGTTGGTAACATTGACGCCTTATGGGTACATCAGTGCGGGAAAAGAAATTAATAAAAATGTCGTGAGAAACAATTTAACTTTAAGTGAAAAGCCGCGTGTATATCATCCCATTCGACAGCCTGCATGTTTGTGCGCGGATTTCGTATTACGCGTGCGCAGACACCAACGCAACATATCCCATCCTCCTTTGAATTAAATAATTGAACTTATATTCCTACACATTTTCATACTTAAACATTCCGTACGGTGAACACCGCTGTAAAATAACTCGTGAGACACCCCTGTAGGTATATATATATATATATATATATATATATATATAGCAGTATATATATATATATAAAGAAGGTTAAGTTAGATATGCTATATATATATATAAATAGATAAAGAAAATATATATATATATATATATATATATATTATATATATAATATATATATATATATATATGTTAAGGCTACAATATATGTATATATATATATATATGTTAATATGTTATAGTTATATATACATATATATGTATATACATATGCTATATATATAGTTATAAGTAGCATATAAGGTTAAGGCTATGGGTTATGGTTATATATATATATATATATATATATATATATATATATATATATATACATAAATGGAAAGGTACAATAAAGAATAGACTTGTTAGTTAAAAATTCTAAGTCCAAAATCAATATATCGACATATGTATATATAATATTAATTATAATATATAATATATAATAAAAATAATAATATATAATAATAAAATATAATATAATGATATATATAAATAATATACTGTAATATAATAGTAATATATAGTTAGTTACATTATCGATATATTGATTTTGGACTTAGAATTTTTCAGAAAATATACTGGAAATATATAACAGACTGCCGGATATCCGCACCGATATCCGGTATCCGTTTTAACTCCAGCTAGGATCAGTATCCGCGTCCGCTAATTCACTATCCGGCCCATCCCTATTTATTATATAATATTAGTTAGGGGTTTCAGATCTGGTGGGATAGTTTATTTGAATATCAATATTTTTTCTTAGCTTTTAAGTGGTTTGTGATGTAAATAAAATTATCATTTTATAAAGGAAAACTCATAAATTAGTGACTTACAACAATGAAAATGTTAAGAAAGTTCAAATAGACCTTACCTACCATTCTTAAGTGACACTAGATTTTGACTTGTATCTTATACTTACTTTACCTTCTTATTGACCATTGACCCCATATAAGGTTTTCTTTTCTTTACTGCCTCAAGACATTAGCAACAATTGCTCGTATTTACTGATTGATTGACATTTACTGCAAATAATTGGTGCACGCGCGCATACCAAAAAAACTCATAAACAAATTAAGTTATTACTAAACCTTGATAAAATTAAAAAATACTTTAAAATAAATATGGAAACTCATTGTGTGTATTGTTGCATTGTTTTTAATTCTAAGATGTTACCTCATATTTCGAACCTAAACTTTATTTTATTGTACACTTCAACAAATTAATAAAAGATAAAGCCAGTGTTTTTTGCAAACTTTGCATCGTCGCTCTTCATTAAATTAATAGCCTTGAATTCTAATATTCCAAGGTGCCTATCGCCTTTTCGGTAATTATGCTTTGCCCCTTGGAATTGCTTGATTTATGCCCATTTCACTTTTACATCCTCCTAATCTATTTGTTTTTTTATTTTTACATAATCGGCATCTGTGAATTTTGCATGCAGCTTTGGCCTATTCCCTCTAACTGGCTCTCATGTTTTTTTAAAAATTTCTCTAAATTGCAAACTTAACTATTTTTATTTTTTTTAAATAAGGAAAGAAGAGATAGAAAGGAAGCATTCTTGGGATCTGGTTGGTTTTCAGCTGACTTTGGCTGAAACAGTGTCTCGCTTCTGGAATGCGGCCCCTACAATTCTCAATGTATGTCTTCATTTTTATCAATCCTTTCTGACTATTCATATTCATCCTAGTATTTAATCATAACCTCAAACTATAAATTAATTTCAATTATAATATATAACTATATATAATAACTATATTATACTATATATATATATATATTATACTCTATATATACTATATATATATACATACTTTATAATATAAATATATATAATATATATATAATTATATATATAATATATAATATATATAATATTTATATATCATATACTATATATTAGTGATGCAGCAGATGTCATTTTTTTTTCGCATCCGCGGATGCGGATTCGGATGTTTGATTTTAACATCCGCGGATGTGGTGTTTAATAATATATATATAATGTATATATATATATATATATATTATTATTATATATATTATATATATTATTATTATATATATACTATATATATATATATATATATATATTATATATATAATTATATATTATTTATATAATATATATACTGTTATCAGAGTTTTAGGCCCAAATCTAATTAACTATTATAATTTTACCAGGGTGCGGGATGTGGACCCAACTCAAATGGACTCTTCAATTTTATTTCCCTGAAAAGAGATTTTACATGGATTATATTCTTTTGCACTAGTTATTTTAAATTCAAATATGGGAAGGTGTGCTTGAGAGACTCATCAATTTTTCTGCCTTTTTTCCTTTTCTGTTGAGAGTCTGTTTTTCTTTTTTCATCATATGTTAGCCCTGCATTGCTAAATACTCTCTCACTTGAAACACTAGTTGCAGGAGGACAGCCAGGTATTTCCTTGCAAGTTTATTTCCCCTTAAGCGTGGGTAAACATTTTGTCATTTTGACCTAATTACACACTCCAGTTCAACTGACCTAGGAGGGTGAGAAGTGGAAGCTATGGGGCTTAATCCTTTGTGATAGGTTTTCAATGGCTTCCTTCTTCATATCTTTCTTTTTTGATTTTAGCTCTTTGTATGAGAGTAAACGACTCATTGAAGAATGTACAAAAGGTCCAATTTTGAAATCTGTTATTATTACTTGTATATTTGAAGAAGATGTTGGTTCTTGTTATATTTCGTATTTTTTCCCGTATTTACATGGATCGACTATATTTAATAGACTGTTCGGATTGATAGTTTCCTTGCAAAGCTTTACTCAGAGTGGCATTGAATAAACATTTTGAATTAAACTTTCCTCACCAATTCTGATTGGATCTTTTCAACTTGATATCTAATCGTTTGTCTTGGTTGTGTTTTCAATCATTTTTGCACTACATCTTTTATTAATGTGTGTGTTTCTTCGATCACTTACTTGGACTGTGTATAAATTCTTCCATTGTATCTGTTATTGATTTACTTGTCGGAGGTGTTGGTGGTTCTGTAGATTTTTGTTTTTTTTCCTTTTTAATACCCGTGGCGAATATTAATAGACTGTTCGGATTTGTCGAAGTGTGTTTTCAACTGCCAAATTACACAACCTTCAGAACGATTTGTAACTGTTTTTCTATTAATCGTTACTTTAAATAATAACTTGCTTTATAACGGAATCTAAGTAAGTTGCTAATAGTTCGAAGGTCATTAAATTCCACAGAACCAAAGCTTTTCTACCTCGTTAGTTTAATTACAATCTACATTTTCTTTTTTCTTAAACCGTCAAATCATTTTCATTTTGTAGACTGGTTTCAAAATGCTTATTCACTTAACGCGTTGAGATTATGAGTATTACATAAGAGGACAGAAACGCTGTAGGAGCCGCCTCTTGAAAATTTTTTTTTGTAGTTTTTCTTTAAAGATCTTTATTAAAATAAGTAATGAGGGGGGGATACTGAAGGGTTCTGCAAAGTAAATGATTGTTAACTTTCTAAGTACGAAACTGGCATACGAAGCTCAAGAAAGTTTCTGTCTTTTAGGCAATACTGTCTTCTTCCATCATTGAATGGGTACTATGTTCCAGCCCCAATTTATTAAAGTCTTTGATAGCGCATTAAAATAATGAGAGAGAACGCCAAAGTTTTGAATTGCATTCAACGTCATTTTCATTTTCATTTTCTTTTTCAGATTCATCTTAATGTCATTTTTATTTTTTATAAAATTCTTTTAGTCAATCCTCCGGACAATACAACATTCCGCAGGGCAAGGCGGATTGCGGATCTTAATACTATGTTGCGGACTTGCTCACGCGGAATGGCATGATGCGAGGTACCTGGCAATCTCACTCAATATATATATATATATATATATACTAGTGCTGTTACATAAAAAAAAAAAAGAGACCATTTTTTTTTTTTCCTATAAATTTATTAAAAACTATTTTACAGAATCAGACTTTTTATAATTCATTTCCTGCCAAATGGCTAGTCCTTGGCTATATAGAACCCTGTAAATTAATGTTGTTTTGCTTGAAACTTTTGGAAATTATTGCCCCCAAAGTGGAAAAAAAAAAAGACCATGTAACATAAAAAAAAAAAAAGACCACCTCCAAAACTCCCTTTAGAGTGCCCATATGTATTATTTCGCAATATACTATGTTTGAAGTCTCAATTTACTAGATTATTAATAAAAAAAAAAAAAAAAAAAAAAAAAAAAAAAAAAAAAAAAAAAGTTAAATTAATAAAAAAAAAAATTTTTTTCCTAGAATACTTGACTTCTTCTGATGGGAGTGTATAAGGGAATGTGCCAGTGCCGGATAACCCCCCCTCCCTCCTAGAATAGGTTGACATTGTTTTACACCCCTCCTTGAATTGGTTTTTATGAGAATTGAGTACACCCCCTCCCTGAATAGGTTTTAAAACAAATTATGAACTATTTGTATTTTTATTTCAAAATTGCTCCCAGAGCATGCGTGTTTGTTGCATGGTCTGGTTGTTAATTTAATTGATTTTCCTGCTGCCAAAGTATTTTCTATTGGCCCAAAGAATATTTGGGGAAGCAGGGACAGTTTGCTGGGACCACAGATTTTTTTTAACAGGAATCGTTTCCATCACCAGAAAACTGAGGAAATGGAATTGATACAGTGCTAAAGTCTTCCCCTTCATTCGTGGGAAAAAAAAAAGAATAAAATACTTGTTCACCTGCCAAGTTAATACTTGGTAGGTTTTGTCAAAGTTGACCAGGCAAGGACCTTGTCTTGGATGTCCTCTCTCAGTCAACCCCTGTTCAAGGGGTCTTAATTTAACATGGAGTTCAACAATCTTTGGCTATTCATTTTTCAAAAAAAAACATCAGTCCACAAATCTTTCTTCTTCTTCTTCTTTTCATATTTTTAATTTAGTTAATTAACATCATGCCAATTGAAATAATTGATTTCTGACCCAGTCTGCAGGAATCGTTGAAAGATCTGTCGCCTGTAAGAAATAGATGATCAGTGGTGCCAGATGTTCACCCGCAGCATTACAGGCTGCCAAAACAGTGAATGTTTTCGCGACCTGAACCTGCTAGAACTCTGACCACTTTTTGTCCGATAATTGAAACTCTCCATGTTACTAGGGTCCATTGGGTCCATTTATTTTTTAAAACTTATAAATTTAATTATAAGGTGGTTAAATGCTAGGAAAGAAAGAAATATATATATATTAGGGTATTTTTTTTAATATATATTTATTTCCGTATTTATTTCGAGCTCATATATCTCCATATTATAGGTAATTTATGTCTCTATATAATATAAATATTAATATATATATATATATATATATATATATATATATATAAACTTATATTATATATATTAATATATATATATTATATATAATATTACCCGACTAGGGCGGCGTGACTTGGACCACTTTAGTTATAACTTCGTCTCCCTCCTTTTCCCCTAATACACTTTTGAAATTTTTTTTTTTTTTTTTTGGGAAAATCAAGGCCCTATAGTAGGGTCATAAGCACACAAAAAATAATAATGAATAATTCCAATAATAATAGTTTTATTAAAGGTTAAATAATTAAATAAAGCTAATTCAGACTCACCTGGGAGCGGGTGAATCGGACCCACCATTGAGGGGTGCAATCGGACCATCTGTTTAAATTCCTCTTTTATGTTATAAATTCAATTTTTAATATTATATTTATTTAAAATTATAATTTCGTTTTTAGATTTTAAAAGGGAGAAAGTAAAACATCAGCTGACATTTAAATAAATATAAATGTGTTGGTCTAATTCACCCATTTCCGGGGACAAATTTGAACCACTTTGGAATTCGTTTTTTCCATTTAATAAGATTTCATTTTCTATTTCTAATTTTATACTTAGTTTATAATAGTTTTATTGACTGTTTATTCCATTGAAATAAATTATATTTTGTATTTGATATTGTTATTTTGGCTTCTTATGCCAGTGAGTAGAAAGAATTCTGCATACAGGCCTGATTTTATAAAATTATCATAAGTTCTTGTGTATTATTGTTAAAAAGTGATGACGTGAATCATTTGATGTAAACACACGCCTGTGTATATAGGGTTAGTATTTAGTAAAATATCCATTTATTCAATGAGTTTCATTATTCCTTAAGACATTAAGACATTAAGAATATAGAGACAGTAAGAAGGCCCACATGGGCCTGTGAGACTGTCCCAGTCAACCCCAATAACCAAACATGCTTATGCAAATTCCACTATAAGCACCCTAGGGGCTTGTTTCAAATTACTGCTAAACTAAACTAATTCCACCAATTTTGCCTTAGTCAAAAATTAATGATTATATACAATGTATACCCAAATCATCCACTTGCCATTAATTTAACTTAGAATTATGCTATAGATTATAACTACTATAATAAAAAACCCGCCAAATTTGGCTTCGTCTAAATATATTATATGATACCCAACCCATCCATAAATGTATCCAACCCTTCTTAAATGTTGCAATCGAGTCACACTCAACAACCTCCTCTGGCAGACCATTCCAAAATTTAACACACCCTTTATTACTGAATTGCATGCTTTGCTTCTTTAATTTTCTTATTTATGCCCCATGGTCAACCTGTCCATGTTCTACTATGAAAAATTATTGGTCTCTGTATTATCAATTAGATGTAAATATTTTGTAGACTTGTATCATGTCCCTTCTGAGAAATCGCCTTTCTACAGAAAACATTCCTAACCCCTTCAGCTTCTCCTCATAGCTCTTACCCTCAAACCCAGAAATCATCCTTGTTGCCCTCACTCTAGCCATATCTAAGTCTTCTTTAAATAAGGGCCACAAACTTGTGCACAACATAACTATTAACTGGCCTAACATAGCTATCATATAGTTTACTTATACTTGCTCTTGTAAACATTGCGAATTATTATGCCCAGCATTATTAGCTTTTATTCCTTTGCTTCCAAACACTAGATTAGGCTACTTTCAAATACTGCTTATAATAATCACACCAAGAATCTTTTTGGTTCAGAATTCATTTGTAGGTTGTTACCAGTAGAATCGATCTACTTTAACATGGTAGCTGAGAGTAGTTTGTAACAAGCCTAATTTGAATGTGAAACAGAAAATGGAAAGTAGCTAGGTCAGCCCTATAATAGAATTAGGAAATAGGCCTAGATAAACCCTATAATAGAATTAAAAAATAGGCCTAGATAAACTCTAAAATAGAATTAGAACCAAAGACCTATTATTTATAGTTAAAATGGATTTGTCAATGCAAGAAAATTGATTCACTACAAGGTAAGACAAACTGGAGATTGGAAGTATCTTATGCAAATAGTGCTAAGTGGTATACTAGAATCAATAAAAAATCGAATGGTAAATTAAGAAGTCCCAAGAACTCAGTACTACAGCAACAGGTGAAGAGAAAAATGCTTACTAAAAGAAGATTAGACAAATTTCAACAAAACTCCAATTTTCAGATATGTAATGTTTTGTTGGATTTCAACACTTAAGCCAAAGTATTAGAAGTCAAATAAGGAATTTTTTGAAGCCGATGAAGTATGGAAGGAACTTCACAATCTTTTTTTGCCTAAAACAAAGTTTACAATAGTTTGTCACAGTTTTTTTTCTGTACAAATGGAATGAGAAAATTAGACATGGCTGGAAAAATTGTATCTTCCATAGACAGCTTTGGGTAATCCTTTCAAGTAGCAATTGGTCAAAATTCAAGAATTATTCGTGAAGCTGTGAATTTGAAATCCTTCAAATGCATGGTTTCTTAAAAGATCACTAAAGGGATTATTCAAATTTCCAAACTACATGGCTCATGATCATAGTTATAGAAAAGAAAGAAGTATAGATAATTTGGTAACTGGCTCTTGCCACAGAAGCAAATAAGATGCCATCAAAAGGTTATGTTCAGATAATCAAGAAACAAAGAAAGAATAATAGGAAAATTTTAGAGAAAATAGTACCAAAGATAAAATGAAGAAATTTCCTAGCACTTACTGCCATTTAAAAGGTCACTGGATCAGAAATTGCAGAAAATGGATTGCAGATGGTAGACCAGAAAGAAAAATAAAGCCCGAAATGCAAATTTTGAAAATAAAGAAAATTCAAAAGCTAAAACAGAAGTTAATGCTTTTATGTTAGCGGTAGATGAACAAGTTTTTATTTCCGAAGAAAATGATAGAGAAAATTGGTATTTTGATAATGGCGCTACAAAACACATAACAAATGAGAAAAAATTTTATTTTAAAACTTATAATGAATTCGAGCATTCAGTCAAGGTAAAATCAGCAAATGGTCAGGAAGCAAATGTGTTAGGATATGGAACAATTGAAGTAGAATCAGTTGTAGATAGAAAAATATCTCAATTATTTTTGAATGATGTTTGGTATGTTCCTGATAAGGAAGGCAAAGAGAGAGGCAGAAATTAATTTAGCAAGGAATAGCAATAAGAACCCAAAGAAGTTTTTTAGCTTTTATAAATTTAAAGTAGAAAATAGGACAATTGGTCCAATAAAAATTGATGAAAATCTTAGTGAGGTTTCAAGATAAGTGTTGTCAACATTTTTAATGCTTATTTGCTTCAGTGTTTACTGAGGAAAGATTTAGATAATAGTTTGGAGACTAATATTCTTGTATGCATGTAACAAATATAGACTTACAGAATTTGAATTGATGTAAAAATATTAAACGTTTATTAGACATATTGATTCCAGTAAGCTGCAGAGGCCTGATGGGATAATGGATTAGAATTCTGGAAAGAGGGTAGTATTCAGCTTGAAAGGCAACTGTATTTGATTTTTAACTAGATGGATAACGTTTTGGCATTCTTGGGACCTGATGACTGGGAAAAACCAGCATATTTCTGCCTATTCAATAAGAAAGTAGTAAGGAAGATTTGGGGAAATTATAGGCCCAGTAGCTTAAGCATCTCTGGTTTGTTAAAAGGATTCTGGAAAAAAGTACTGAAAGGTATATTAGAGAAATATTTAGAATAACAAGTATTGTATGACTCGCCGCACGGTTTTTCAGGAAAGGGTAGGGTTTATGGTCAGACAAAAACTTTTTAGAATTATGGGAATACATTACTGACTGCAATTGACCGATGGATGTCCCGTTGATATTGTATATTTAGACTTTAGGTTAAAAGCTTTTGATAGGTTCCAACACATTTAAAGCTGTATGAAAAAGTTATGGCAATGATGGTATAGGTGGAGTGGGTACATTGGTTGGATCATAAAGAGTGGTGTTCGATAATCATGGAAAACCAGTGTTGTATTACAACCTAAATGGGATAAATCATCATTCGGGAAATAGTGTAAGAGTTGTGGTCCCAGGGTTCCAGTGCTAGGCGGCCACTATGTTTCCTCATATATGATAAAATGATTTTAGACCAGGGCTTTTAAATGCAAGGTATTTTCTAAGTTCTGCAGATGATACTAAAGTGGGCCCACCTCAGTTAGGAATAGAAGGTATGCATAAAGATTCCAAAGATATCTTTTGATATAACTTCTTGGCGTGGCAGATAAGTGGCAAATGAATTTAATCAGTAAAAAGTTGTAAAGTTTCTTCCCCTAGGTTACTTAAAAAGTTTTAACTACGATATGAAGGGGAATTGGCTTGAGTCTGTGGCCCAAGAAAAAGATTTAGGTGTGATATAAGCAGTAATTTGAAAAGTAGCTAATTCAGTGTTTTGGAAGCTAGAAATAAAGCTAATAAAGATGCTTGGATAATAAATCGCAATGTTGTTTACAAGAGCAAGGAAGTAATAAGAAACTGTATAATAGCTATGTGTTAGGCCAGTAATGAAGTATTGTGCACAAGTTTGGCCCCTTATTATTTAAAGACAGACTTAGATATGCTAGGGGGGGGGAAAAGGTGGGGGGGGGCAAACCACCCCCGAAGGAAAGGAAGGCCAAAAACCAAACGGGGCCGGATGATTTCTGGTTTTGAGCTCATTGGTAAAGAAAGCTTGAGGCAGAGGCTGAAGGAGTTAGGATGTTTTCATGTAGAAAGGCGATTTCTCAGATGGGGACATTTGATACAAAGTCTACGAAAATATTACATCTATTGAATGAATAATCACCGTGAGACCCAATAAATTTTTTTGCATAGTTAGAAAATGGACAGGTGACCCCTATGGGCGCCATAAATACAATAAGAAATTTAAAAAGAAAGCATGCCATCTTGAGTGATAAGAAAGCATGCATTCCAGAGTAATCAGGGGTTGTAAATTTGACATGGTTCTTTGCCAGAGGAGGTTGTTTGGCAGTGTGACTCGATTGCAAGCATTTAGAAAGGTGTCTAGATTTGTTTTATGGATGGGGTTGGGTATCACTATAAGTATATTGACGAAGCCAAATTGCCGGGGTTTTGGCTCTATAGTGTTCTTGTTAATGCATGTGTGACTAGAAACTAGTTATTAATGCATGTGGATGTTTTGATATATATATCTATTATATATAATATATATTATACTACTTTATATATATATTTAATTATTATATATATATATTTATATATATAATTAATCTTTTATATATTATATATATATATTATATATATATATTATTATATATATATTTTATATAATATATTATTATATATAATATCATTAGTTTTGACTAACACTGGCAATAGTTGAGTTAGTTTTCAACCAATTTTTTACAAGCCCGGGTTGCATTGAGGATTTTGCCTTTTCTT
>JABUQX010123555.1:22500-25899 GCA_015478945.1 Trachelipus rathkii | reverse complement strand
AAAAATGGAAGGCATTATCGCGAAATCATTATGCTTGTTCTAAGTAAAAAATTTTTAAGTTATAGGCTTGGATGGAGAGGAAGGGTGATACGGAAAGAAGTGGGGGGAGAATTAAGAGTGAGAAGTAAGTGAGCAACGGCCGTAATAAGATAGTATTAAGGAGCGGCCGCGCAAGTAACATCAGTCTGATTGTTGAACCAAGTTGTGAAACTGAACCAACATCTGGAAGCAAATGAAGGAAGCAGCTTCAGTTAAAAGTACCAACAGGACAGATTGGACTGTCGCTAAAGTAGGAACATAAGAATCATTAACAGTGAGATGGTGGAATGAAAAGTGAGCCAAGCGGGATTTAAAATAACATATTAAAAGAAGGCCATGATTTGAATGTACTATAGCGCCAATGATGAAGTTCAACAAGAGATTGTCTGGAAGTATAAAGGAGGGAAAAAAAAGAAAAATACCTAAAAAAGAATACGTAGGAGAAAAGAATATGTAAATGAACAGTTTGGAAGGAGGATGACATGGACTTAAAGGAATAGGAAAGCATCTCTGGAAGGAAGCGCGAAAAGCTAAGAATGAGAAAAAGGGCTGCTTAGAATAATGGATAGGGATGATGCTTTTGTAAGTGATGAAATAGATGTGAGGGGGAAGAGTGTGGCAGGAGCACTTCGAGAATCTGTATATAATTATTAACAGTAATGAAGAGGTGATAGTGAATGTTATGTTGTGGTTTGGAGTGGGCAAAGAAGAATAGTATTTTGGAGGGATGAGTCATTAAGCCAAGCGAGGGAGTAATGGATTAGAGTAAAAGCTGAGAAGGTTTTAAAATCAGCCACCAGGGTATTAGAGAACAACGATTACTCGGTGAACACACTGATCAAGAACGGCGGCGAGATGGTGATCGATTGCGATTTGAAGTTGTGTAAATAAGTAATAAAGCGTTCTTATGGAGGTCATTTAGGGTATACATTCCGAGGGATGGAAGGAGAACAAGGTAATTAAAATCCTATATATAAGGGTACGGGAGACCGTAAGGGAGAGAGAAGGGGAACTTGTCAGGAATTATAGCGGGAATTAGTTTACTTGAGGTGTCTTCGTAAGGAATATCATATGCTGGTATCTTTATAGCGAAAAGAATGGTCGTCGACTGACCTGAAGGACTGATGGTGAACGAACAAGGGGTTTAGGTAACAGTTTTAGAACATGAATGGAATCAAATCTTTACATTGAAACACAAATGACTGAGGAAAATTGAGGAGAAGAAGAACAAATGTATTTAATTTTATCGATTTTGTGAAACAGCGTATTTTAAGATAGGCATATTAAATTGGAACTCTATGGCAACGAGTAGTAATATATGTGTTAGGGGGCTGGGCTGTCTGAAGGGAAACTCAAACGTATGGTATGGACGATAGTGTGAAGCCCGTATTGTGTCTGTAAGAATAAAATGGTCGGCAAAAGTGATTGGTTTAATATTAATAGCGGAGTCGAGGAGGCAGGATATTTATGTCCCTGGTTATCAAATTGTATGATGCGATGGAAGTTAAAAGTAGCTGTTCGAGTTTTGAGTTTACAAGCCTTTGAGGTGTGTGTTAAGAAGATGGAGAATGAGGAGAGTGGAGGGTGCCCACCTATTATCATGCGGATTATGATTCCGGGTTCTGGTGGTGCGTGAATTTGCAAGAGGGAGCTTGAGAGGATTGTAGTACGAGGAGATAAAGATTGGCAGGTGCTTCGGTAAAAAGGATGTGTGGGGTTTGAAATTAATAAGTAGTGATAAGATACAGTAAGGTTCATGGTGCTGTGTAGAAAAAGCGAGCTGTGTGACTGTCCTCCTGGTGAGATCCGTGAATATTGTTAGGATGCGAGCAGAATGAACAAGTGTCTGAAGTTTTTTAAAATATTTTAGGAGAAATTTCGATATTTAAAGGAAAAGTTTTGAGCGGAATGAGCAGATTGTTAGGTAGGAAAGTTGGGAATGGCAGGAAGGTGGCTGGTTTGATTTACTGATTAAATCCTAGGAGGATGTTAAAGGGACTAAAGTCTTGAGCGCTAGGGTCTTTAATGAGGGTAATGTTGATACCTGTGTTAATATATTCAGTAGCTGCAGACTATGGTCGGAATATAAGGAGGTATACGATCTAAAGTTCAATGTGCTTAGATGGACAATCTTAGCGGCCGTGTTAAGTGTTGAAAAGAATTGAAAAAAATGAGAGAGACGCATGAAAACCGCGTATTAGAGTTGTGTGGTGTGCAGAAAGGGTAAATGAGAGAATAAATCAAAGTACCACGTTGAGCATGGTTTGGTCATGTGCGAAAAGGGCAGCGTAATGGACAGTTCGGGTGGGTTAATCGGGTTGGTTAAAGCGGATGTATAGTGGTTGAATGTGCTGGGAATCGATCGACCGGCTGAAAGACCAAAGAAAAAAAGTGGATTGAGTCAGTAAAGAAATTTCTGGAGGAGAGAAATGTCGGAAGTGCAGTAAGAGTTTGCAGAGAACAATAAAATAAAACGGTGCCAAAAATAGGAGTGAATGGCGGCCCACGAGCGCGGTGTCGCTGGAGGCGGGTATCCGGTTGTGCCACCTAGGCTGGGTCAAGGGAATAACCCTTACACTTGACGATCCTATGCTACGGGGAGGAGGTCCATCGCGGTCCAACAAGGTCCCGTGACTGAGCTCTTTAGGTGGGATTTTCTGACTGCGACACGAGTCTCACTAATAGGTATAGAGGGGCGGTCAGGCTGGGGCTGGGCTTTCTTTTTCACTTGTGTCATATTCTCTCTACTACTTCTCTTTCCATGCATGTCACGCCACCCTACTCCCAGTCTTTGGGCCCAGGGGAACAAGAAAAAGAAAAAAGAAAAGAGGAAGAAAAGCATGATATATATATATATCATATATATATATACTATATATAGCATAATAATATCATACTAACTCATTCAAAATCATATATATATTTAGTTTCTAAGCTTTTTAGAAAATCATACATTAAATTCTTTGTATATTCATATCATATCATATATATCAAAAGTGTTGTATTGTCATGGCTTAAGCCATACTATTAGGATATAGTAGCTTGTTCAGCAAAAATTTGAATGCAAATATAAACTAAGCCAAGAGTTTATTTGCATCATTACATTATAAACTAATCTAACTTTTTTTGCTATAAACCATTTACACGAAAAAATATCAGAATAACCCCTATTAAAAAATAACGCTCTTTTTTAAACCCATAAAAATGGACACCCGCCGGACGCGACGGCAGCAGCCTCCATGGCCCAAATCGCCGGGAAGATGGCGGCGGATCGAACCATGTCTGGACACTGAATTTACAGATAGAAAAATTATATTGTAATATAATCTAAATTTGTTTGCGATAAAGCTTTAAATACAA
>JABUQX010123555.1:0-20000 GCA_015478945.1 Trachelipus rathkii | reverse complement strand
GAACTCTAGCATTTGGGGGCTGATAAAGCTGCTATATATATATATATATATCATATATATATATATTATATATATATACTATAAATTATATATATAATATATATATATATATATATAATAATATATATATACTATTATATATATATATCATACACTCCAACTTTGCCCCCCCCCCTAAATGAAAATCCTGCCTACCGCAGAGATGAGAAGGTAAGGTATATATAATATATATATATATATATACTATACTACTATATATATAATATATAATATATAGCTATATATACTAATACCTATATATATATAATATACTATATATAATATATATATATCTATAAATATATCATAAAAATCATATATATATATCATATATATATATATATAATATATATATATATATATTATATATACATAATATATAATATATATATCATAATATTATATATATATAATATACTATATACTATTATAGGTTTTTGAAACAATATCTCCGTCCATGTTAAACAAGCCATAGCCCGCCTGGTCTCCCACAATATCTAAATCCAACATCCAAAATCTAGAGGTTGTTCAGAACAAAGCCCTAAGAATAATAACTTATTGTCTCCCATCTACTACTATCAATCACTTACGAACAGAAACAAAAAAATCTTTCCTATAGAGGCCCACCTCGACATGATAGGCTGTCAATTTTTCAGCAAAATTCTCACAGTAGACCTCTCGTTTCACCAAACATTACAGCAGCCCTCGGCACCAAGAAATAAAAAAAATCACACCAGTCATGTACCATTCTAATAATACAACACGCTCCCCCCCAAACACGCATTATTAAACACATTATATGTTGCAATGTTTTCTATGTGTTTTGTGAAAGTTAAGTGAGTGTCCAGTGTTACTTCTAACATTTTCGGTGTTGTGTTTAGTGGGATAGCGCTGTCATTCATGAAGGTTTGGTGATTCGGTACGTTCCGACGCGTCCGGGGCGTGGCGATCTGTTGTGATTAGTGTGATAGAGGACTTGTTTCGTGAAGCAGACATTCTATTGCCTGTTAACCAAGTTTCTATTTAGATGATGTATTGTTGGGTTAGGAGGGTTGTGGGTTTAGATTCTGGTAGCTATGGTGATGTCAGCAGTGTAAGTTGTTATGTTTGCGTGGTCTGTTTGTGGTTGTAGAAAATTCTCTCTTCAAAGGTTGGAAAATGTAGGGGATAGTACTGCTCCTTGCGGTATAACGTTTTTAATGTTTACTGTGCGTGATTTCTTGTTATTGATCTGTATTTGTGTTTTTGAGCTGTTCTTCCTGATAGGAAGTATGATAATTTCTTTAAATTAGTGGGGATGCTTGATTTTATTATTTTGTGTATTAGATTTTGTCTGGGGACTGTGACGAAAGCCTTGTTTATATCGATTGCTATGAAAAGAGTTTTATGTGTGGGTCTGAGATTTAACCCGGCTATTATTGGTTTACATTATGTATATGCGAGCTGTTTTGTTGGAAGACATGTTGGAACTTATGTTTGGGGATGTGTGATTTTATTCTATTCAGTATGAGCTTTTGAAGGGTATTTCCCATGACATTCCAGTGCCCAATGGTTCACCTTTCATTTTTGTGTTCATATACAAACTCCGTTTACAAAACACTTTACAGACATTACTTTTTATCCCAATGTGTGGGGGAGAAAGAATTGCACACAGCTTATGTTCTGTGTGTAGTAGAAGACGACTAAAGGGACAGTGGTAGTTGGGATAGCTGCCCACTATCACTTATCTCTTGCTAGGTATGCTATTTCAGGCCTCGGACATGATAGTGATCGCCGTAAGCGACCATGTATCTTTCGGCGAAATTGTATGAATCGCTTGGGTACATGGAATGTCAGAGGAATAAATGTTGAGAAGGGAGAGGTGATGGATGTATTTAGAAAGGGTAAATTTGATTTGGTCGTTGTGAATGAAACAAAGATGAATGGAAACGGTTAAGATGAGTGGGGTGGTGTGAAATGTGTGTGTGCTGGATTGGAGAGGAATGAAAGTGGGAGAGAAGGAGTTGCGAATTTGATGAGTAACATGTGGCACAGAGCTATGGTGGATTTTGTTTGTGTGTGTACTGGAATTCTAATGGTTAAATTTAAGTTTAAAAAGGGTCAAGGTATGTGTGGTTGTAACAAATGGTCCATCTGAAGGTGATGTTGAGGAGAGTACGACTTTCTGGGATAATCTGAATGATGTTTTAGATGGGGTGAGTAGGAGCTCCAGATTGATTGTGTTGGGCAATCTAAATGGTTGGATAGGTGATCAGAAAAAGAGATTGTATAATAGGTAAATTTGGGGTGATGGGAGAAAATGAGGGTGATTGTTTTTGTGAGGAAAGAGGTATGTATCTAAGTAATACTTTTTTCAAACACAAGAGTATTCATATGTATATTAGAGTTGGTGTAAGCAGAGATGGTATCGAAGTGAAAAGTATGATTGATTTTGTGTTATTGAAGATGTTGAAGTGTGCCATGGATGTTAATTCAGTGAGGGTGCTGGGGATGGGATTATCGGATCATTTTGCTGTTTTATGTAAGATTAAGTTAGTGGGGCTTAAATGGAGAGGAAAGAGGTAAGGAAGGAAGTAGGAAGAATTAATAGTGAGAAGTTAAGTGAACAAGATATAAGGAAAAGTATTTAAGAGCGGTTGCGAATAAATCAGTTGAATGTGAACAAGATGAAACTGAACAAATCTGGGCACAAATGAAAGAAGCCTTTGTCAGTAGTACAAGAGAAGTATGAGGATGTGCTAAAGTAGGAAGCAAGAATCTCAATAGTGAATTGTGGAATGAGGAGGTGATGCAAGCGGATAAAAGCAAAAAAAATAGTCGTGTTTGAATGTGCTAAAAACAAATGATGAGGTCTCTAAAGAATGATGTTTGGGAATTATACGTAAGAGTGGTAAAAAAAAACGGCAAAGAACTAAAAAAGAGAGACTGGAAAGAGAGGAAAATGATGGTAAAATAAAGATAAATTGGAAGAAGTATGATATGGGGACTTTACAAGGGAATAGGAAAGCTTCTCTGGAAGGAAGCGCAATAAGGTTAGAATGAAAGTAAGGTGTAATCTATAGAATAATGATTAGGGATAATGCTTCGTTAACTAAGGAAATTGGATGTGAGAAAAGGGTAAGAGAGGAACAATTCAAAAATCTGTATAATATTGGCAGTAAGGAATATGTGATAGTGAATTTATGTGGGTTTGATGGTGGAAGAAGAAATATTTATTTTGGGGATGAGGTAATTAGTAGGGAGGAGGTAATGGGTAGAGTGAGAGAGTTGAGGAATGGCAAATCTGCAGGCATAGATGGAATTATTGGTGAAATGATCTGGAATGGAGACGAGATGGTGATTGAATGGATTTGGAAGTTGCGTAACAAAGCGTTTATGGAGGGTATAGTTCCGAGAGATTGGAGGAGAGCAGTAATAGTACCCTTATATAAGAATAAGGGGGATAAGGATAACTGTAGGAACCATGGGGGAATTAGTTTATTGAATGTTGTAGGGAAAATATATTTTGACATTTTGGTTGAAAGAGAACGTTGAGTGACTGAAGGACTGAATGGTGAAGAACAAGTGGCATTTAGAAGTGGACGAGGTTGTGTGGATTAACTTTTTACATTGAAATAAATGATTGAGAAAATGAGAAAGAATAAATTGTATTTAGGTTTCATGGATTTGCAATAGGCGTATGACAGTGTAGTAATTTAGGACTAGGATTTTTTTGTATGTCTCATAATTTACCGTTCTTATTTTTTTTAGGGTTGCTTCTAGAACGTCCACTTACAAGGATTGACATAGATGTGCAGTGAAAGTTTTAGTTGCTTGTGTTTTTATAATTTAATTGAGTGATTATTTTTATATGCAAATTTATTATTAACATATTTTCTAGAGAAAATAGAGACACTACATATATTTCGAACTTTTTATGACGTTTCACTGACTGTTTCAACGGCTCTCGTGCGAAAGGTAAATATATACTGTTTTTATTAATATAATTATTATTGTTATTGTTTTTTATTTATTATTCTTATTATTATTATTATGATTTTATTATTATTATTAATAATAATAATAATAATAATAATAATAATAATAATAATAATAATAATAATAATAATAATAATAATAATAATAATAATAATAATAATAATAATAATAATAATAAATTAATTATTATTATTATTATTGTTGTTGTTTTTATGATTGACTGAAGGGTGGATATTGTGTTTTTTAGGTTGAATTTTCGAGAAGTTATTTCTGCTTAGCAGCCTGATTCCAACGACTGACTTTCATTTTTATGAGGTAAATATAAAAGTTGGTTTAGGGATGAATGATTTGTTTTGGATGAATGTTGGATTTGGTTGTATAAAATTGTTTTTTTCTTCTTTTTTTCTTAGTCTGAATTCGCTGATTGGAGTCCGGGTCGTAGATGTGAATAAGGAGAGTGAAGGGTTCAGATTGCTTTCAGAGGGTGTCTCAGAGGGGGAAAAAACTGGGTCAACTACCCAGGTAAGCACCTTGCTGTGGTGGGGTTATATTATTATTATTATATTTTAATTTCATTCACTTATTTAATATTTTAATTCATTATAATTATTAGTTATTAAAGTAATTTTTTTCTGTTATTTAATTTATGAAATTCTTTTATATTTTAATTCATTATTAAATATAGTTATTGATTTATTCATTTGTTATAAAATCTTAGTTTGCTATAGAGTTATTATTATTTAATTTATGAGATTATTATTATTATTATTATTATATTATTATTATTATTATTATTATTATTATTATTATTATTATTATTATTATTATTATTATTATTTTTTATTATTGTGATTGCTATGATGCAATATTTTTTTCTACTACACAGTTTTTTTTGGAGCTTGTTTGACACACACACACATCTGAAAAATAAGAAAAACTAGAAATATTGACATTTATGAGGAGTTAGAAGAAAAGCTTGAAGTAGAATAATTTATAATTGGCTTGGTTACAGAGTGAGATAGAAGTACCGGTAAAGGAAATCCAGAAAAGATAGAAGGAGGAGAAAATTAACTAGATTGAAAGTGAAGTGGAAATTGTAGAAACCTGTGGAAACAAAAAATAGAAAAGTAAAAGACTATATTGTGAAGAAATTTATAGGGAATTGAGAAAGAGTATTCCTGGAGAACTGTAGACTATATAGTGGAGAATTTTGTGGAGAATCGAGAAGAAGTATTTGTGGAGAATTGTACGAAGTTTTAAATATTTTCTATGATTATATATATTTTAGGTTTACGGCTTTTGGGATTTTAATGAATGTTCATTGATATCTATAACAGTTACTAAAGAAAGGGGGCTCGCGGTAGCGGTTAACCTTGTAGTGGTGGGTATTTTTTTAATAAATTTTTGTGGTTGATTGGTGTTTTTGTGCTTGATTTTTTTTTCTCCGAGTTTTTTTGTGTGGATGATTATTTCTTTTGTTCTGTTTTTATTTTCCAGGACCCACGACTATTGAGAGTTGGCGGCCTCAAACCCACGACAACAGGATTAACAGGAAGCTTTGTGGCAGGTGCTGGTGATAGGTGCTGGTGATAGGATTCTGAAGGGTATCAAAAGTATTTATGACGGGAACAGAATAGTGATAGCGCGTGATGGAATAAATGAGACTCTAAAGTGATTTGGTTTATATTAATAGGGCGAGTGAGGCAGGGATGTGTTATGTCTCTTTGGTTATTTAATTTGTATATGGATGGGGTTATGAAAAAATTAGAGATGGGGGTGGCAGGAAATGGTGTTAGAATAATGGAGAATGGAAGAGAGTGGAGGGTACCCTGCTTATTGTATACAGATGATTTGGTTTTGTGTGGTGAATCTGAAGAGAGTTTGAGACGATTGGTAGAGGGGATTGACAGGATGTGTAAAACAAGGGGTTTGAAAGTTAATGTAGATAAGAGTAAGGTTATGGTAGTGAGTGAGGAGAGTCCACGGTTGTGAAGTCATTGTTAATTGCGTGAAACAACGGAACAAGTACATATTAAATATATAATTTATGTTGGATGAAAAGGGAACGGAAGATGCAGAATGCAGTAGGAAAGTTGCAAAGTGTAGGAAGGTGGTTGGGGCAATTAAATCCTTGGTGGATATGAAGGGACTTAGTCTTGAGTGCGCTAGGGTTTTGCATGAATGTATGTTGTTACCCGTGTTAACGTATAGTAGTAAAACTATGATCTGAAATAAGAGGTATAGATCTAAGGTACAAAGTACAAATCTTAAGGGCGTGTTAGGTGTGAGAATTGGTAAAATGAGGAATGAACGCGTTAGGGAGTTGTGTGGTGTGAAGAAAAGAGTAAATAAGAGAATAAATGAGAGTACATTGAGAAGGTTTCTTCATATGGAAAGGATGGATGATAGTCGGTGGGTTAAGCTGATGTATAGTGGTGAGTGTGCTTTATACCACTATCCTTTGAGAGATGAAAGAAAAAAAGTGGATTGAGTCAGTAAAGGAATATGAGTTTGGCAGAGGAGGAAGAAAGGTGTAGAACAGGAGTGAATGGCGGGGTTTTGTGAGGGGGTCTGATTGTGGGATTTACCCAATGGATGAACCCCACATTGACGAGATACCACAGTGAGGGTCAGTCGCGGTCTCGCGAAGCCTTAGGGTGTATTTTTTGATTTTGATTTCTCACGGGGGGTATAAAGGGGGAGGGTAAAAAGGGGGGGGGGCTTTCTTTTCGGACTTGCGTCATATCTCTTCTACTTAAGACCATCAATTGCTGACTCAGCTGCTTCTTCAGGAACTAAATTTCAGGAACGGAGGTTGGGAAAGAAAACAGCTCCAATTTTTTTTCGATTTGTCGTGTGCGTTTATAAGTCCCCAAAAACACAAAAAAACCTTAAGTATGGGGATAATGGTAGACCCTTTAAAAAATTCGCCAATATAAAAAAACAATACCCTAAAGCCAGGACTTCAAGCACAGCGAGGAAAAACACAGGTGTAGTTTTATGTTCGGTGTATGACTAGGGCGACCTGACCCCCAAATCTCGGGAGATGGATTAGCTTGAGGATAATAATAAATAAATATACTATATAAATATATAAACTATATAAAATAATATACATTATATAATAATATTCACCTAATATATCGCGGTAGGAATAAACTCAGTAAGGTGAGTGAGGTATAGGAAAATAGATAAAAGATAGTATATATATTACCACTCATACTACAACCTACAGTAACCTTATATAAGAAACTATATACTAACCTATCCTAAAATAAAATATATAAAATAATAAATATATATAATATAATAATAATATATATAATTAATAATTATATTAATAATAATAAATATATATAAAAAATATACCAAGGAAAAAATAAATAAAATAATAAATAATATATTATTAAATTATATAATATATATATTATATAATAATATTAATATAAATTATAAATTTTATTTATAATATAATATACAAAATAATATATATAATATTATATAATAGTAAATATTAAAAATTATATATATATATAAACTCCATATATATATATATATAAAAAATTAGCCGAATTTACCTCCGCACCAGCTCCTTATGAGAGAGCGGACGAACCTCATAATCTCGTACACCATCACAGTCTAGCCACTAGGATGATCTATATAGCTTAAGTGTTACCTGAAGTTGAGAGTTGATGTCGCCAAGGTCGTGGAATTTTAATAAAAAGATGGTTTTGTGTTGTCGTTGCATGGGAGGGAACATATTTTGACAGTAGGGTGAGGGATTATTAAGGACATTTAGACTGGATATTCCTAAGGAGGGATTGGTGCCAGGTTTGGCTCTTCAAGTTTTGCTCTGTGTTGGAAATTTCAGGTGGACGAGCTTGGAGCACTGTCATTTGGAATATGCCAGAAATCCTGTCTTTGGGTTAATTGGGGTGTGAAATGTGTTTAATGATGGGGGTGTTTGGAGGAAACGGGGAGGGGTTGTATATGCCAGATAGTATTACTGCTGGTGCAATTTTCATCTCTCTAGGTGCAGAGGGCCGTCCTTAAGTAACAGGTGCGGGGGAAGGGGGGGGTTATCTATTGAGTGATTTACTATAAAGCTGACGCCTATCATTTCTTATTGTGCTTTTATAAGCGATGATTTATTGTTTCAGTAAGAGTTGACAAATATGTGTGGCGGAAAGGGCGATACCGTTATTATCTAAGAATTTTTCTTCTGAAAGATTTCTAATTTTTGAGTGGTAGATTTAAAAAGGGCAAAGTATTGTTTGAGTTTACTATTGTCTTGTCTCTTTGTGTTTACCAAAGGTTAGTTTCAGTTAATGGCATTCAATGAGTTAATTTTATATGTGGCTCAATAGATCAGGGGTCGGCAAGCGTTTTTTTTTTTATGTAGGGCCCCATTGTAAATAATTTTGGTTTTCGTGGGCCAATGCGGCATATAATAAGAATATAATATATATATACTATAATATTATTATATATTTATATATATATATATTATAATACTATATATTATATAATATATAATAATATATATATATATATATTATATATATATATATATAGCTATTAATAATAAATAGGTTATATATATATATAAGTATATATATATATATAATATAATCATATAATCATAAATTTTCCCCAAGACTGGGGTAAAGGTGCGTGACATGCATCGAAAAAAAGTAGTAGAATAATATAACACCAAGTCGAAAGAAAGCTAGCCTTTACTGTCCCTCTACTGTTAAGGGGGACGGTAAAGGACTTGGCTTCCTTTCAGGACTTTATATATTTCTTCTACACTAATTCTCTTTTCGAATGCATGTCACCACCTTACCCCCACATCTTGGGGGAAAAAAAAGGATTGATGATGATATATATATAATATATATATATATATATAGTATATATAGTAATATATATATTATATATTATATATATATATATATATATATATATAAATATATATGGCGTCGTCAGGGGGGGGCAGCTGCCCCCCCTAGAAGCGTTTTTTTACTCTTATAGAGTCTACCTGCGAATTTTTTTTGATCCAACGTCCGTTTCGGGTGGCCGTTAAGTACGTTTTACGATCTATATATATATATATGATATAATATTATATATAATATATATATATATATAATATCATATAATATATATATATATATATATATATACGAGTATATGGGGAAGGCTAGTTGCAATCGTCATTGTTCTCACATTTCTCTTGCATTAGGGTCTTCTCACTCATTTTATATGCTCTTTAATTTTTTGATAAAAACTGTGTTGTTATTCTATCTTATGTTTTTTTTAATGTTGATATGTATATATAAATTCTAGATTTGTGTTCAGTCGAATTCTCAATTCTTTATTAAGTGTTTAAGGGTTCAAAGTAGCATTGAAATTATCACTCCGTGACTCCACTCTATAATTCAACACCGCCAACCTCAGTGTAAAGTTATTTTCAAATTTCATCAGATCATGGATATTAGGAGATGGCCTTGGGGTAGAGTACGTTTTATGTTAGAAGTATAATAACAATTTGTGTGTATTTAGCTGTGTTAAAGAGTAGGAGGTTGTTGACATGGGATCTTACTGTCCATAGGTTGAGGGTTAGTCTTCATTTTTTAAAAAGCACTATTTTTCTATTACGAACACAGAGGCATTAGTATTTTCAACATAGCTTGCTATACTTTTAATTTTTTCTGTAACATCTTTGAATGGTTAGTAAAATAATTAGCCTATGACCATATGTGCCAGAATATATATTACTATATAATATTATATATATATAATATATATATATATATATAATATATATATATTATATATATATATATATATATAATATATATATACTATATATATATTATATATAAAATATTATATATATATATATATATATAATAGTTATAAGTAAAAAAAAGTTACAAGCTATATAAAAGTTATGTTATAAAAGTTAACAAAAAAAATTATGCCAAAAGAATATTACAAACTAAAATACACTTTGTCAAAAAAGTTATAAGCTAAAAAAGTTGCAAGTTAAAAAAAATTATGCCAAAAATGTTATAAATTAAAAATAATTACAAGTCCAAAGAATGTTTCAAGTTAAAAAAAAGATGTTAATAAATTGGTAGATACGTTGGACATTCATCTATTGATTTAGACTGAGAAAAAGAAACAGTTACTGAAAGAATAGTTGGATTCCACCTAAGACCCATAATTTTTTGGAAGGAAGATGCTACCCACCTAAAGAGGAAATTCAATTATGATGGTTGGAGACAAATTCACCTTGGCTGACATACTCCAGGCACCTAAAGGGAGCATTTTTGCAAGTTTTGTATTTTATTTCAACCAAATAAAAGTTTGTTCAGAGGGAGGTCCTAGGCTCTTTAACAATAAGGCCTTTCACTAAATATAAATGGGTTTCATGACATATAAAGGGAAACATACAAAACACAGAAGGTTGTAAAAACTGCTATAGTTGAAGCTGCACAAAGATTGTTACTACTACAGGACGTGCCGGTAGACAACCAAATTAACCAGCAATATCAAAAGAAAATCAAATAGGAAGAAAAATATATTAAAATAAAATATATATACCTACAATAAATTTTCATGTATGACGTTTTCCTTGTAACGCGCGAAAAATATATACCGCTTCGGAGGTTAAAGCATCCATGATAAGGGAAGATATTGAACAAAAATTTGATAGCCAGCTTACAAATAGATCAGTCAATGAAAAGCCATATTTGAAAATGGGAGGAAGAAAAATGCCAACATGTACCATCAGGTATGAGGGAATGATTAAGAAACATCACTAGGAAGAAAATAAACAATAAAAACATAATATAAGGGAAAACATCAAAGTTTAATAAGTAATAGCGAAGACGAAATGCACGATATAAAGACTTTACTAGCAGATGAAACCGCTTATAATTTCTGAGAAAGAACCAAAATCTCTCCTTAGTGTTGCGCTATATTCGACAAAGAGTACAGACTTAAGTCAAAGAGGAATTTAATTGGCTTTGTAGAAACGAAAGCTCTACGCCAAAAACACATGCTAAGCCATTGACTATTTTAGTAACACGACCCGAAAGAACTGGAATCCCGAGAAATGCGTGGACTTGAGTTTCGATGCTTGTTCAACGATGTCTGGCAAAGAAGAAGGTATCCAAGCAGACAATATTGAGGAAAAAAGAATAATAAAAAGCATTGATTTCTTCATTAGCTCTTCACACAAAACAAATTTATTAAGTAAGATGATTTACACAATACCAGAAATACGCAAATACTGTAGAGAAACTACAAAGGACAATATATCACGTTATATTCACGAGAACGGATCTTGAGATAAAAAAATTAATTAGCAATCAAACCATCCCAAGCCTAATGCCAGAACAGATATCCTGGTATCTAGAACAACCACAAGCGCATCAAGCACAGTAGATTAAGGAGCAACTTTGTGTAACGAATGATGCAAGGCATTAGAAATCCTTTCCATTTAAGGAAATACCGCCACCAAAGAAAAAGCAGCTTTTACAGTTGCATTCAGCGGCAACATGTAAGTCGTCATTCATCAATGGCTATGATATTTGAAATCGCGAAAATACTCTTGCGGATGTTTTAGAGCATAATGTAACAATAGACTCTCCAATCTATAAAACTTGACTATCTGTCAAAACCTCGAATCACAAATATAACAATATTGTGGAAAGGTTAGGAGCCATTACGGAAATTTGAAGAAAAAATCCTCAGATAGAAAAGTAAAAAAATGTTAAAAAGAAGTTAATAGAAATCGATCCCAGCAAATGAAAGGTCTTGATCTAAAAATATACCACGCAGAAATATTTTATAGGTATGGCAGCAGCACCGCAGACAACCATCCAGCACAAATCCCACGGACTTTGAGAAGATCCTTAATAACTCCGTATCTGATTTTAATTAACTTCTTCTTTGGAATATGACAGTTTTCTCTACTGAAAAAATAAAACCTGCTTGATTGCATTTTGACATATCAATATAAAATTCCTTTCCCACATGCTACTCATAAAAAACAATCGAACGAGTTAAAGGAAGAAACCGCATCATTTTATAGTTTATAACCACTTAGAAGCGTAATGGAAATTGAAGAACTAGAAATATTTAAGAGTGTTTACAAATTAATTGAAAGGACCAAGGAAAATTCTGTAAGGTATTGAAGACACATAAAAGATATTGATTTGTACTCCCAAAGTCTAAAAGAGAGAACTGAACCTTCTATACTTCGTCAACGAAAAAAGGCTTTGATGATAACTAACTCCGACGAACATGCAACCACACAGTACAGAAATATGACACATCTTTCAGTACTCTGCAAGCAATACAAGACTTGGCTGCGAAGTAACTATGGGAAAGACGACAAGGTTTAAACGAGAACTGGCTACGATGAGTAGATACACAAAGAAACAAATATGTGATTGACAAATTATTGATTGTTTCAATATCAAACAGTATAAGTTAGATATATATATAGACGTTGAACCCAAGGAATTACTTTTTTAATAATATTAATTTTGCAACTGCTCTATATTGTGAATTTTCATCATTGCATATTGTATATGATATTCTATTGTTTTAATAAAATAATTTTTTTTTAAATATATAAATCATTTAATTTCTCTCCATATTAAGGCATGTTTAAATTAATAGATACATTTTTTTTTATATATAATATAAATAATAAAATATATATATAATATATAAATATATAATAAATAATTAAATAAAATAATAATACTATATATAATATACTATTATATAATATTATACTATAATATATAATATATATTATAATATAATTATATAATATATAATATAATAAATAAATATATATATATAAAAAAAGCTTTATAAAAAAATTTTAAGCTGCCCCCCCTAGGTTGGAAGGCTGGCGACGCTTGCCCAATATATATTATATATACTGGTTATATATATATAATAATATATATATAATATATATATTATATTATATAATAATATATAATATATATATACTATATATAGTATATATAGTATATATACATATATATAGTATATATATATAGTTGATGGGCGATAATCGTCACCGTCATCGTCATCGGCAAAATCGGGCATATTTTTCTTTCAATCGTCATCGTTCATCGTCATTTAATTTCGCCGATTAGGTTTTGCCGATTAATTGGAACAAGTATTACAGGATTTTGAATAATATTAAAACTCAATAATATATAATAATATATAATAATAATAATAATAATAATAATAATAATAATAATAATAATAATTAATAATAATAATAATAATAATAAAAAATTTATATATACTATATATATATTATATATAATATAATATATATATATATATATATTATGATATATACTATATATATATATAATATATATAAGGCCCATTTTTGCTTATGGTATTTTATGACATTTCCAGTGCCTAATGGCTCGGACTTTCTGTTATGCGTTCATAACCACACTAATCCTCCAGACAACATATCATATACACATATATATCCAGCACACCTCTTCTAGACAAACTTGCAGACATCCCTATCCCTTAAATCCATACGTGTAGGGAGAAAAAATTGCCCACATCGTTATGTCCTTTTGTGTCGTAGAAGGCGACTAATTGGAAGGTGGTAGTTAGGTGGCTGTATTTCGGTACTACCACTTATCTTTTTGCCAGGAATGCTATATGCATGCCTATTGGAGAAGGTCGTGATCGCGGTAAGCGCTCCTTCTATCCTTCGGCGAAAATGTTTTAAATCGTATCTGTATATGAAATGTTAGAGGAAATAAATGTTGATGAGATGAGAAGAGAGGTGATGGATGTATTCAGAAACGTGCAATTGATTTGCCTCTGTGACTGAAAACAAAGATTGAAAGGAAACGGTTGAAAAATAAGTGGTGTAGTGTGAAAATGTGTTTGTGTTGCTGCTGGAAAGGAATGAGAGAGGGCATAGAAGGATTTGCAATTCTGATGAGTGAATTGTGGTAGAGAGCTATCGTAGATTTTGTGTGTTGTGAGTACTAGAAGTCAAAAGGTTAAATTTAAGTTTGGAAAGGTTCAAATTGTTGTGGTTGCGACATATGATGCATCTGAGGTAATGTTTGCCAGAGATGTACGATTTTTCTGGGGATGAGTCTGCAATGATGTTTTGGGATGGAGGGATAGAGATTCAGTTCATTTGCCATATATCTGCCCACATTTCCAAGCGCATTTATTTTTTCACAGTTGTCACCACCCCCCCCCACCGCTCTCTCCAGAGCCCTCATTCACATTCGGCGCCGGTTAGTACTCTCAACAAAGTTTACCCCTCCCTAGCCGCACATACGCATATCGAGCACCAGACCACAGGCTTTAACAGTGAGAGAGATTAAACTCTCAGTACGCGACATTAGAGAGACTGGAGAGAATTCCACAAAACAGAAGTGGCTGGAAACGGCCTCCCCCCAGGTGGGAAAGAAGGAAGACCAGAGCCAAACTAGACCTGAGTTTACCCATTATGTCATACACAATTAATCGTGCGCAGAATACAACTTGCTGCCTACGAAGGAGGTCGTAAAGGTCGCTGGTACGCGGGAGTGACTAAGTTCCTCTCTGAGCACCTGCCACCACATTGCACCCCCCCCCGCCCGGTACCCTGATTAGGATAGAGATACAGCACCAACATCGCGCCGCAAGATAGAGGGTTTCAGTGAACTGGAAAGTACAGAACAAGTTTATAAGCCTTTTTTTGCCGTTGACTCGACCTGTCCAAAAGCCGGGTGAAAAGCAGAGCCTCCCTCTCCAGATATGAGAGCAGTATCCATACATGGGTGAGATGGGACCCTTGTATAGCTGGACGCAACTGAGAAAAGGGAGGAAAGTCTCACCAGTCTAAACAGAACTTTCCAGTTCTTTGAAGCCGCCCTAGCAACCGGTTGCGATGCCCCGAGGTTCTCCAAAGAATTCTTTCCCTCCCCTTTTTTCATGTTAAGGCCAAGGATGTTTATTTTATTTCAACAGGAGAGACGGACAGAACCGTTCGAAAGAGATAGGAAGCTAGAAAGGTAATCTTTGCGAGTAGGAGCATTTGTAGAAGTGTTGTTCGCGTTTTTAAACGAATTGAATTTCCCCACACACAGTTATTTCATCCAATCAGCCCGACGCAATAATAATAATCCCGGAAAGATTTAAGATTGAGAAGGCAATCCTAAGAAGTAACAAGGATGGGAGCTAGAATTGATATGAGTTATAGAATGAACCCACAGGTCGAGCTCATCGGAAACGCGTGGTAGAGTTTAGAGGTGCAGTGAGAAGATCATTTTAATGAAAAGTAGGAATAAAGTAGGAGATAAGACAGAATCCTGAGTAGGACCACCACTATTGACAGAAAAGAAGACAGTCACCCATCAACAACAGCCGATATGAGCGATTTGAAAGAAAACTAGACATAAGTAACAAAGAGAAGGAGAAACCCAAAGGAGGGGAGCTTGGAGAGAAGTGACGCGTGCCATACTCGGTCAAATGCTTTGGATATGTCAAGCGCCACCAAGCAAGTCTCCCCGTAGTTCCAAAGAGCGAAAAACCATAAATCGGTTAGATAGGAATGTATATCGCAAGTAGACTTCGTGCAACTGAGGAGCCGTTTACTGGCGATCGGAATGAGTTCAGATGATTCTACAGAAGTGAGTTAGAAGGTTTTTCAAAGATCTTAGTAGAAGTACAACAGTGAGAGCATACCAGGCGATAGTTAGAAGGATCACACACAGCGGCTTCCTTTTTTTCGGAATAGTTTGGACATGTGCAGGCTTCCAACACTGAGGGAACAGTGTATAAGTATTGAGACATAGAGAATATAGCTGAGCGAAGGGGGCCGAAGAGATTTAGCCTTTTTCCAGTTGGAGAATTAGCAAAACAATGATCAGATCGAATAAGAGGAGGAAAAGGCAGATTTACAGGAAGTTGCTAGAGATTGGAAACATTTGTCAGTTAAGAAGAACCCGGAGGTTAGGCGCACTTTCGTTTGATGAAGGCTCTTTGCTCGTCGAAGAGTATCCCTGCAACGATTTCTAGCTGAATTGAATGAAAATTAGCGCGAGTGATAGGAGAACGAGAAATATTCCACCCCCGTTACGCACTGTCTCTAGCCTAAATGGCTAGAGAACAAGTGCGATCGAAGCATGGATTATGAGGAGAGAAACATTCAGTCGAAGAAGGAATGAACCTGCTCATCTCATCAACGATTACAGCTTCCACCTTAGGGTCACCAGAGTCAAAGCAGTCATTCCAATTATAGGTAGCGAATAAAAGCATTACGCTTACTGAGACCCCCAATTTGCAATCATTTGCAAATTTGGAAACCTTACATTTAAAGTCCCTGGTTTAAATATTTTATACATGTATGAGGCACAGCCACTTGACCTTGCACCTAAGAAACGTTACGGACCACAAATATGTCCCTCCTCATTTCCATTATTAAATGCTTTTCATTTTTCATCGATTCACTATTATTATTATTAATTATTATTTATTATTATTATTATTATTATTATTATTATTTATTATATTATTATTATTATTATTATTATTTTATTATTATTATTATTATTATTATTATATCATTATTATTATTAATTATAAGTATATTTATTATTTTATTTATAAATACTCATTATTAACAATTTACTATTATATCACGTATTTTTAGAAGATATTTCAAGGTATCAAAAATTTTGATCATCGCTAAAATTAAAATTTCGGGGTTGAACCCCCTTGAACCCCCTGTCTAGGCAGCCTATTATAACTATAATATATATATATATAAGTATATAATATTATTATATATATATATATATATATATATATATATATATATTATATATATATATAATATATATACTATATACAATATAATATACTATAATATATATATATATAGAGAGAGAGAGAGAGAGAGAGAAATTAAAAAAAAAAAGTTTTTTCAATTAATCGTCATCGTGTGAAATTTGCTCTAATCGTCAATCGTCATCGTCATCGGCAAAAATTTCATAATCGTCCCATCATATAATATATAATATTAATATATAATATATAGAAAAAAAATGTAAAAAAAAACCAAAAGTATAAAATGCCACTATAAAAAAACCCACTATATATATATATATATATATAATATATATATATTATATATATATATAATATATATATATATATATTATATATATATAATATATATTATATATATAATAATATATATACTAAATATATATATATATATATATATATATATATATATATTATATATATATATATATATATATTATATTATATATATATATAAATATGATAATTTATTATATATACTTATATATATATATATATATATATATAATATAATATATTATATATATTAATATATATATATATATTATATAAATATATTATATAATATATATTATATATATATATATAGTATATATATATAGTATATATATATAACTACTATATATTTATAGTCATGTTATGTAAAAAAAAAAACACCTTAAATTTTTGTTAATGTAAAAAAAACCCCCACTCCATTATCTCACCGGTATTTATGATGTTTAGACCAAAAAAATTTGGTGGACCCATTAACCCCATCGAGTATGAGTTGAAAAAAAAACGTTAATGTTTCAAATTCGATTTTCTGAATTTTTGGGCAAATTTTTAACAAAATTTTCAAAAATTTCACCTATTTTTTAGCTCATTTTTGACTGATTTTTGGACTTTCCACGCAGTGGCTGCCTTCAAGAAAATCGCAGATTAGATATAATATTGAATTACAATATGTGGTCCATCCTAGATCTCATCCCAGAACCAAATTTCATGAAATTTTTTGCAGCCATAACACACACTATACCATCCAACTTGTACCTAAAAAAAAAAACATGTGTAATGTAAAAAAAAAAAAAACCTCAAAATAATTGAAAATGTGAATATATATGCACTATAACTCCTGTCAAATGCTGTAAGGTTGTTTTTTCCTTCTGTCAGTGTGGGGTCTAAAAAAAAAAAAAAAAAGTAACAAAAAAAAACCAAAAGTATAAAAATGCACTATAAAAAAAAAAAACACTTTTTTTTTTTTTAACTTTTTTGTATATATTATTTTTGTTTATATAAGGTGTCTAACCCTATGTTATAAGGTATAGGGAATCGATTCCCGTGGTTTATAACGGAATCGAGGCACTCCTACCATGGTTTAGTATGAGTTAGTACCCCTACCCCCCTTTTTCTAGTGCACCTATACAACTTTTTTAGCTTATTTCTTGAGCTACAGAGCTGAACTTGGTGTCAAATAGTATGTTTTGAGGTATGCCGAGTTGATTCCCGAGGTGTTTGAGGGAATCAGAGTATGCGCTGAGGTGTTAGTGCGGTGCGGAGCACCGCTCTAACACCTCGAGCCATTTTTTTATTTTTCAAGGAATATGTCTCGAGTTTGGTGTTGACTAGTATGTTTAGATGGTCTGTGAATCGATTCCCGGTATTACCGAGTGGATCGGAGCAGTCCTTAGGGCATATTTGGCACTGGTGTTGCGGTGTGCTCATGTATATTTAAATTAGGGGTATTTAATTGTTATATCTTAGTTTAAGATAATCTATTTCAAACTTAAGTACTGTGAGTTGAAATGAACAGGATACTCCTGCCTGGCCCGAGTTTCCAAGCCGCAGTTCCAAGGACTTAAAGGTTTGAAAATGGGGAAGTAGTGAAGAGAACAAATGGAATAGAAGTAACGAGTTTAAATTATAGTTGCGCGAGCACATTGAAACCGATACCGGGCCAAGACAGTTTTTTGGCTCCAGTAATATTGAGTCAATTAAAGAGTCCTGAAGGTATCCTGGTATATATATGTTTCAAATAGGTGATAGACCATTTTTTCCAGGGTTTCAACTAATTCCAAATGAGTTTGAGGACACCCTTGAGAGGGTCCCCATTGAAAAAATAGTTAAGATCATCAAAGAGTGCAATGACAGCGAAGGAGGATGGTATGGACTTTACTGCTACCAAAACAGTCGTATGTCATTTAGAAACTCTCTTGGCTTTCCCTGATATATTATTCTTTTTTGGGCGCTACGACAGTACCTTGGGCACCAGGAAATTCCTGTCAAGATCAGCGACCAGGACTTGCTCTAAAATTCTCAATGATCTGGTTGAGTCTCAATTTTATAAAGAGAATAAGATATACTTATTCTCATAAGAACCTGTTCAAGTGTAGGGGGGGAGGGAAAAGTTAGGGGATGATAAATAAAACTATAAAGTATTCAATGAGAGGGGGGTGGAAGGGTATAAGGAAGAGTGTTGAGGGATGTAAAACTGCGGAGGCACACACAACCCTCAACCTCTCTCAACCAAGCTCCATGCGAGCTTCCAACCTTCAAATTTAAGATCTATTTTTCTTTTATTGAAATTAAATGTTTTAAATATTTTTGTATTTTTAATTTTACTTAATTTTTTTATGTTATTTTTTTAATTTTAAATTTTTTTATATTACCTTTAAACATTTTAAAATGGCTAATAACATCATATTACAGCTCTAGAGGGGGTTTTGTGAAGAAATGTTATAATTTTTTTTTAAATACCTAGGAAATCGTTAAATTATTTAAAAAAAATTTTGGTCTAAATAATTTCAAAAATTTTAAACCAAAACAAATTTTTTTTGCTGGGTTATATAGCCTAGGACTATAGCCGTTCTAAGAAATTATTTTAAAACTCTGCAGTGTAAATTAGTTTAATAGTTATAGGCAAAAAAAGGGTAAATGGGTTGTTTTTACATAACAGGACTATATATATATATATATATATATATATATATATATATATATACAAGGAAAAAGAATCAGAGAAAGAAAGAAAATCTTTTTCATATATATATATATATATATTATATATAGTAGTGAGAATCTTTTCTGGAGTAGAAAAGTAT
>JABUQX010123554.1:20000-35000 GCA_015478945.1 Trachelipus rathkii | reverse complement strand
GTCAGAAGGACAAAAAAGCGGCCTGGCTAGTGTTCAAATTAGTGTGCTCAAGTTTCCTTGGAAATGAGAAAGCTGAAAACTATGAATATCTTGTACGTCACATGGTGGATTGCTTTCGTGATATAGGTTGCAATATGTCTTTAAAACTACACTTTATGGACTCTCATCTGGACTTCTTTCCCCCCAACCTTGGCGCAATTAGTGATGAGTATGGTGAAAGGTTTCACCAGGACATCTCTATGCTTGAAAAGCGTTTCAGTGTGCGATGGAATGAAAGTATGCTTGCTGAATATTGCTGGTCTGTTATCAAGGACACACCAACAGATGCCTACAATAGGAAACGACCAAAAAAATCATTTTAGTGAGTGCTTGCTATAATAATCAAGACACTGTTACAATTCAATATAACCAATATGCATAAATATGCATAAAAAATGGTACGTGATGGAGCTTTTTGGATTTCATAAATGTAACAAACCCCTTTTGTTTATACAGAATCACATAATTTCATGTAAAGGACAGAAAAAAATTTAAAATTTGTTGTGCTGTGAATAAAGAAATATACTCACTTTTCTCCTCAGACCTCATAAATAAAGCATATTCTCAAGCACATTATTCAAACCTGCCTAACTAAAGAACGACCAAATAGTATAGCAAATTATTCTCCCCCAAACTTGACTAAACAAACAGTCTATCAACACCAGAAAGAAATCAGATCTGACCAGACTTCTATTTTTTTTTTAAAGTTCACACCTCACGGGCATAGCCCTATTCTAGGAGGGGAACCTCTCTAGGTAATTTCTACCTAGGATCCGGACTTAGGATTGAACCGCTCCATTGCCATACGACCCTGTTGCTCTACCGGTTGAGCCACAGTAGTTCACGGTAGATATGGGGCTGCAAATACAAATTCGTCAATCTTCAATACCTTTTTACATCAACTCATATATATATAATATATATATATTAAAGTAAATACTATATATATATATATATAGATAATATATAATATATATATATATTATATATATATATATATTATATTATATTAACATATATAGATAGTATATATATATATACCTAGTATATTATATATATATATATATATATATATTGTATTAATATATATATATAAATATATCAATGCGTTAGGAGTGTGAGCTATATATATTATAGTAACAAAGAACAGTTACATTGAGTGGATAGTGTATCTAAAAGCACCTAAACACCCTACTCTCGCCTCCTCAGAGTCGGGCGAACACCGCATGTTGCGACTGAGAACAACATACTCGATGCTTTACCGTTGAACCATCCTCTAACCCAAAAAGTTAGATTCAGAAACAATTTTAAGCGAACGAGTTAGAGGTATAGCAATGGCACAATTGGATAATAATAATCTCTAAACTGAATAATAATCAATAGGTAAAGATGATTCAGTATTGGTTTGTTCTCTTAATAATCGCAACTATTTAAATTGATAATAATATGAATAATAATGATAGATGATAATGATTGAGTGATAATGTATCAAATACCCCAGAGATCATAATATTAAAGTACAAGTAATTCTATAATTAATTATACTTATATAAACTTTAAATGGTAAATTATGAATAATAATATAATTTAATCATATTTTTATTAATTAAGATTAATGAAATATAATGATAATAATATATTTTTAATAAATAAAAATAATCTAAAAATAATATCTATATATTAATTATATAATGACTAATATGGGCATATTAAATAATAATAATAATAATTGAACTAAATATAATATTTGAGATTATTTAAAAAATTAATATAATAATAATAATATAATAATATAATTAATAATAATATATAAATAATTATATAATAGAATATTATTGTTAATGACTTATATAATAATTAAAGCTATAATTATATAAATGTAATGTTAATGAATTCGTGTATAAAACTTAACATTACAAAAATAGATAATAAATAATTTAAATAATAATAATTTAAATATAATATAATTATAATAAATATTAATAATTAATAATAAATAAATAATTATATATAAATAATATAATTTTATATAGATAATGTAATGTTTAAATTAGATAATTAGCTAATGATGATGATGATAATGATAATGGCATTACAAATGTTTCTTTTTTTTTAAATTATGAAAAGGTAATGATAGATATATAAATATAAAATAATATAAATTATATAAATATAATTAGATATAAATAAATATATTAATTTAAATAATTATTTAAATTATATAACTATTAATTATATTAATATAATAATAATATATAATATAAAATAATAATTAAATAAATACTTATAATAATATATAATATATTAATTATAATAATAATAAATATAATAATTAATAATTAATATTAATAAATTAAAAATAATTAATTGATCAATTATAATGATTATAATGATTATTATGATTAAATGATATAATGTTAGATTGATAATGAGATAATAATAATTTATAAAAATTAATAAATTTTTATTATAATTAAATTTAATTAAATAAGTAATAATAATTCAATTATATAACATAATATCGTAAATAATAATAGTTGCTATATAATCCTAATTTAATTAATGATAATGCATTAATGATAAATGATAATAATATAATAATAATAATAATATAATATATAATTAATAATAATAATAATAATAATAATAATAATAATAATATATAAGTGAATAAGTTAATATGGCGACTTAAGATGGAATTGATGAGTTTTGAATTAAAATATAAAGTAATGCGGCTGTAAAATTTTAAAGTAGGCATTAAATTTGATTTGGAACAATTATGGAAAAAATAATATAAGAATAAAAACATCGATATAATCAAAGTGATTAAAAAGTATTTTAATTATTTATAATAATTATTTAATTATTTATTTATTACTTATTTATTTATTTGATGTTATTAATTTAATTTAATTAATTTAATTTCTTTATTATTTATTATTTATAAGTAACTAAATGATGATAAGGGGTCCTCTTTGTTTATACTTTTGTATTATATACTTAAATATCTATTGATATAATTTTATAATTTTATTATTAATTAAATCATACTCAATAATTTGTGCCAAAGTATGATTTGGTATAGGCGAAATTAACAATATAAAATTTTCCTATACACTACATTATTATGTTTAATTTGTGTGTTGTTGGTCTCTTTTATTTTTATCTCTTTTTGTAAAGCGTTAGATATGTGCGCTTGTTAATTTAATAAATTACAATTGAACGTATCTTAACCAATCTGAACATAACCTTCAATTCATTTTGTAAATGCGGGTCACTGTTAATAAGATATAAATTTTGATCTTTTATTTAATGAATTTATTTTGTTCAATGAGAGCAATATTGCTTTTTTATTCAGATATTATCATAAAATAAGTTGTAGTGGTGAAAAGTAGGTGGTAAGGTATTTAAGAAAATCACGAAGCGACCCAATACACCACACACACAAATACACTACCACCTCACATTCACTACACACTAACACATCATACCTAACGAAACCATAATTATATTGTAAAATCCAATTTGTAAATTACTATAATAGTTTATTTTATTGAGTAAATAAAATATATATATAAAGTATTAATAAGTTAGGGTGGGGCTTTGATATTTGGTACTATGAAAATAGTAATATATAAAGTATATAGTGTAATTTCCCTTATGAAAGCTATATCTTCTTAAATAGGCGTAGTCAATGAATAATTACTTTATAATTTTTTATACGTATATATAAGGGCTGAATTATTAAATAATTACCCGTAAATAAATATCTTATATAAGTTATATAAACGATTTATCATAAAGGATAAATATTTTAGATTAATCATTCATGATATATACGTCATCGCGGATACCGTTTCTAGCCTCTACAAATTTTGAGAGCGCATCTTACGTGTATAAAATAATGTAGTCTAAAAATAATCAGCTAGTTACGATAATATATTAGTTTCTCTGGCCATAATATTATATAATTATAAAAAGGCGGACTCAGTAATGGTTACCCGTAGCTGAGTGCCGTGCTTAGCCCGCGCGTCTCGCTCTATTATACGCGTAGAAAAAGACGTTGCTAACTCTTTAATATTTAATCAAAATAATATAATGTCTAATGTAAAATAAAAATGTACTTTTTTATATAATTATTTTATAATTTTATTTTTATTTAATTAATTATATTTGGATATTTATTAATATAAATTTATGTTACTCATAAAATAATAATAATATAATTAATAAATAATAATAATTTAAAATTTAAAATAGAATTAAAAATAATTAACATTAATTAAATATAAATATAATTTAATGTGATACTAATATTGAATAAAACATAATAAATAAAGTGATAATAAAATGAAATAATAATATCAATTCTCAAGCTATATAATATTAACATAATATTCATTATTTTTCCAAATAAATTCCATTAAATAAAAATAATGCTAGAGTGACTAATTATAGTACAAGCCAAAATGTCGTGGTGAATAGGCGAGGAGTAAGATAATGCATTTTGAAGCACGGGTGATAAAAATGTTTATTATTAAATTGTCGTCATATTGTTGCCCTCTCGGTCAAAAAAAATTTCTGGTTAGTACTTTTATCGCATTGTGACCATCATTATCTCTTAAAGAAATATTTTGGAAAAAAACGAGTGATGGGGGAGAAATATTATAGTTACCTTTTTATTAATACTATTTGTACACTTCTATCTTTATAAACTACGATTGGCTCTTATATTTAATAATTTTAATCATTTACGCTACCTTTAATAAAGAAGCTATAAATAAGAGAGACACACTAGATACAATTATGTTCCACGTTAACAGTTGATTTTTTTTTTAACCACTTAAGAATAAGGATTATGTGAGTAAACTAGTGAAGGGTAATAAAATTTTTATATATATATATATATATACTACATGTGGATTAGATTGCTTAAGTGACTTCAAGACTTGTGAGATATGAGACAGTAAATTAATATAAGAATTATTTAAAATTATCAAATGAGCTTATTAATAGATATTGAGTTATTATTCTTACTATGTTAGTCGAAGTTTTGTGCAATATAAGCATATATACTGATTTTACTCGTCAGGATGAGATATTATCTGAGTCAATGCTCGGTCGAATCGATTTTTCCCTATTTCGCCATATTACTCGATATTCGGTAATTCGGTGACTCCTGCCTTCGAAACTATTTTACTGGGTATATTTATTTAGGACCGAGCGAAGATATTGTATCTTATCCAGAACGATAAATTGCTGAGTTATTTAAAATACATTTTAGGAGTGAGAAAGAGAATATTATTGTGAACAATGATAGAATTGAAATTGATATATTTTAAAACTATAATATTCCTCTATAAAGATAAAACTAGAAAAATAATTATATCCATAAACCTGAAATCATTTATCAATGACGTCATCCTGTAGCCAATTTTCACAATAGGAGTTACTCTAAATCTTGTCATTTGTCAGATCCTATTGGTAGGTGTTCCGACGATGACATTTCTTGTCCTCCTATTTTTATTTTCTAACTAAATCACACCAATAAGAGCTTATTATACATTATTAGTCAACCGACATGTAATATTGAAAATGTGTAACCAAACAATTATCTGGGCTATATAAAACAATAAATATATGAAGGCGACGAGGAGATGAGCCATATTATTTGGCCTAATACATATATTCATTGGTTATATTTTATATCATACTAGTATTCGTCACCACATTCAATATGGCATTGCACAGAAAAATCCTTCTATATTCATAATGTGCGAGAAGTTCATGGTGTGATATGATAGGTTTATTTTGTGGTGAAAGATAAAATTGCGAGTCATAGCACATATTCCTCTGCTTCTCGTGATTCCCCGACACCATCTCCGAGGAACTACCCGTGTCGCGCAGCTGCCCCAATTAAGCGATAAAAGATCTCACTCTATTGTAGCTACCGACTCACATCTCTCCGTCCTCGTCACCTTCAAATTTCCTCGAGATAATGATCTCTCACATAAGGAGTCTAATACATAAAACTAACTCTGCGATAATCTCGTTTTTATCTACGCGCTCTATTATGTGAGAAACAGAGAATATGCGGAAATATTTTAAGTGAGGTGTAAAATAGACTTTAAATAAGCAAATCTCTTTTAAAAAAGTTTACGCACACAAAATATAGCTTTTTCCCCGTAGGTTATTTATTTCTCACGTATTTATATACACAAGTAAACTATATGCTGGAATGTCAAATCATTGTATAATCATGTCTGAACTGTAACTTGATGTCCTCATGTTTCCGAGAGTCGAAACATTTATTTATATCCATTTTAACCTTTTGAGCCGATTTAGTAACACCATACTTTACACTTAAATTTAACTCATATTGTGTCAGTATGTATTATTACAAACAGTGAATTAAGTATAATCTCAGTCGACCTCCGTGTGAGTGCGCGTGTGTATCCAATAAACAATGTTTGTGATATAATGGTAACTTAATACTTTCTTGTGTGAGAAACTAAAATTATACATCACAGGGCCAATAAAAGCAATTAAATATTAGGCTAATTAGTTCGTAATGGAATAATTACCACAAACTCGTTTCGAATGAGATCTTAAGTAGGAAATCCTAGTATAGGATAAAATAAGGACTTTTCTAGATTTTTCTACTCTCGAGATGAATTCACTCGGTAAGCCATCTAGTGCTAGGCTAAGCTTTCTCTAGTATCTGCGATCATAAGCTTGCGAAGTTGAATATCTGCAAGAGTAATTTACCACTAACAGCAATGGAAAATATTACAAAAAATCATAACAGCATCCCTGCCATCGCATGAAAGTATTAACATAGTCATGAAAATTTAGTCAGTAGCCCATGCAGTACTAACTTACCTGCTGGAGCCCACTGGATTACCGTAGAGGGAGCGAGGAATGTGACGATCTGAAAGGTGCGTCTACACTCTGTCGTACGGTTACTGCAGAATTTAGTGACATGTGTCTTTCTCATTTAGTCCAAAGTATAGCCTGAATATAGACAGCATCCAAACATTCGTTCAAACAGGCATCCAGTCTAGACAATGGAAATCAAGTATGCTCTGAAGATACAGAAAGACACGTCATCGTCTATTCTGTTAGCGATAGTGATAACATAACTGACCTCTCACTAGAGACACATAGAATCAGAACGCTCAAGATGGTCTGGAATCGTATGATCGGTAATGTCGTAGCAATTACACACGCATCCGTCACAGGACTATCAGAGATATATAGAAGACTTTTGAGAGCTACTAACTCACTTGATAGGACCAGAATAGAAGGGGTTCACTGAAGTGATCTCACCCTTTCTTGTCAACTTACTCTCTGGTGAGGAGGGGGAAAAAAGACACTTGCGATCCATAGTTCTTGATTAGTATACTGTCTTTAGATAACAAAAACTAGCAATAAAATATCTTATTCAGCTCCATTCACGTTCATCTATAAGTTCGATAAATGAGTGGAGATAAGAATTTATTTAGATATACAGGAGGAAATATTTAAATGAAGCTCACAGAAAAATAGTTATTCCTCACTGTAAAAATTGAGAGAATGCTAATTGTTCTATCATTTATTAACCTGAGTAGTATATACTCATTATTCAAAATGAATAATAAAGTTTAGTAGATTTAATATCTTTAACTACTAAACTTTTCTCAATTTCATTAATTTATATATATATATTTAATTTTTAATTATGTGATGATAGGTGTTTGACTTAATAATATATAGTATTAGAAAAATATAGGTATAATTACTTTGTTATTTTAATTTAACTTTGTATATTATAATACCACTTGGTAAAAATCAATGATAATACAATTCTTTCTTAGAACAGGCGTGATGGTTTCGTATTTAGTATTAATATACTCTTGCACTGATGAGTTAACTAATGATGTAAGATAGTATCTGATGAACGTCAGATAGTATGGAATCGTTCAGGCGAGCTCTTTACCCTTTGCAACATTTCTAAAAGGGGTCCTTTTGTGTGAGACTCTTTGATGGTGTTGAGGAACAGGAAACTTGTGGAGTTTAGAATTTTTTGAATGTATGTATAATTTTCACTATGTTTGACAGAGAGGCGCCACGAAGTCAAGTTTCACTCCGAAGAAGTGATTTATTAGTGTGACGTGCCAGAAAGGTTGTGTGGTTACAGAACATCTACATTTCAGAATGTGTATGACGCCCTTTGATCTACTTGGTACTCATCAATAACATTCTTATTAATTTACTCCTATTAACTAATATGTAAATGCCTAGAATATATATGCCGAACAATTGCTAAGCTAGTATCTTATATTTGTACCTCAAAGAGGTGAGAATCCACCTCCTGCCCTCACCTGGGGAGGTGCAGTGTCAGATAGAATTCTTGTCACACTAATTATTGCTTCTCTTCAACATATTTTGATATCCGTTAAAGATAACTAAGCGAGAGCTGGACCTATATAATAATCACAAATTGGTATATAGATACAAGTATCCCTCATAATAGAATCAGTACTATAGATCACCAGGATTGTTACTTCAATGCCAAAGTGATGGAAAGAAGTGCAAAGAGTAAGAAAAGGCACAATCAACTATTAATTAGAAGTTGCAATTCTTACAGATTTGTTAATAGTACTTTAAATGCCTCAAGTTACTTTTAAAAAATTTTTCATCTTTGTGAATTTTTCTTTGAATATATATACTAATTATGTACTGATTTTCAAAATTTTACGTTAACGCATACAGACACACTCTTCCGAAGTATAATTTGGTAAATATATGATGAAGGATGTGAGAAACCAACAATCGCGTAGTTGAAACAATCATGATAAATATTGTCATCATTTGAATAGAGTATCTAATCCGTCGTTGTTAAAAGCTTATTCCTATAATTTTGCAACATTATGAATAAATGAAAATGGATAAATATGGTGCCGACTACAATCTTATGTATCAGAGTGAGTTTCAATTTTGTCAGAGAGTTTATATTTTATTCCATATAAAATATTTTTTTCTTTTTTCATATCATAACCAAGTAAGGAGTCTGAGTAAAGAGTTGCAGTAACAAATAATGATAAATTTAATATATGTTACATAGCTATACTGGAATATTCCCTCATCAAACTTATCCAACAATATAGTCTGACTATCTTATTGAGAATATCTACCACTTGCTACTTTATAGCGTTATACGAGTCTCTTTCATTAGTAACTTAGTGATTTACTATTTTGATGGTAAGCGTTCAATCCATACTGGGCATGTCAATTCAGTTAATCAATTACGCCTTAGGTTATCCTGAGGATAAATTTTTTACTTAGGTAGAGTAATAATGTATGTTAGTGTATCCAACTTTATATACTCATTCTTATATAATCTATATGTGAAATATTGAAATAACATGTGATTATAAGCATTTAGCAGTTCTTCATTTGCTATACAACTCTGTACAATGTTTTATGGTTCTCGGCTTTCCTTTATTCTACTTAGAAAATTCTGTGCTAATTCAATCTGAAAAAGTATATATCATCGCTCTATGCTTTCATTAAACATCGATAATAAGTAATTGATTATGTGTTTATAGGCAAAGTGAGCTATATATATAAGCATGCTAACTGATGGAGATAGTTAATTCTCACGATTAATTTAGTTTGAGGGGCCATTCAAAATCCCAGGTTTTTCTATTCGTTCATCACTTCAGACTCAGGAGGATAACGTTGAAGTATAATATATATTAAAGCGGTAAGCTTCACCATTCATTGGTTCCAGTGAGGGCTACTATTCACGATGTCGGTTTCACAAAAAACACCTATGAAAATGCCGAAGTTTCTATATTGCATGTATGTTAGGTTGGAAACAAAGGGCGTGAGACGACGTGATGTTTCTCTCTGTAACTAGAAGTGTGGTCTGTTCCACGTACGATGGTGATCCACTGTCCACCTAGGTCGTTAACTATTAAGGCGTCAAGAGTTTTGGACCCTATCTCGGGGCTGTGCTCCATTTCTTTTGGTCCAGTGATCCCTTTGCCGCCCGGCGGTTAGTGGCCCAAAAGATAAGCTGAGACAGAGAAGAAAGATTTGAGCAGGGAATATTTTATCATTGAATACCGGCTAGGTTTGAAGACTGAAGCACAGAGGCAGAGAGAATGGTGTTTAGTTTTAAGCGCTCTCTATATTGTGGAGAGGTCAGAACGATCGGGAAAAGAGATATTTACCTAGGAAGATGAAAATGATTATTTTTGAATTAGTTTTACCGCACTACACTTTATGCATACTATGTTATGACTGTTATGGACTCGTGTCTTCTCCATAAACAATAGATGATTGGACATTTTTATAATGCATATACCTTCAGCTCTCTCAGTCGAATCAATCGAGTTAGAGCCGGTTTTTCGCACTATGGAGGAGTAGCGACATAGGGTCTTTACGCAGATGTGCACTATGTGTGTAGAATTGAGTAACAAGAGCAGCACCACTTAGGTTACTTAGACTGGCGTATGGACAGATGATGCATAACAGATCGCCACTCACCTGCATCGTAGGTGGAGTTCCCATAGCGGGTAGTAGGGTCCTGCAAGTTTTCAAATCGTTGGCAATACTCAGCTCTCAAAGTTCTGCTGTTCTATAACTCTCGGTACTTGGTAAGAGTAAAGCGACACATACCGAGCAAAGCTCTTGTACGGGAGCTTCTCGGTTACGATAAATGTCTACTCTTGTGTCGGCCTATGGTATGTACCATGTGATGTCATTTTATTGCAATGCAACATGTGCGGAGTGATCGCAAGACTAGATGGCTAAGACTAGGAGCGTGCATCACAATCACTTTCTCTCTCGAAACTCCCAGGCTCAATACTCCAGCAACCTGCTCCAGACTCTCTCTGAACAGTGCGCTCAAATCAATGGTTCGCCCAGCTCGTGATTCCCGAGTTGTAGAGCTGCCGAGAATACGGCATCCCATCCGACTGCTTATTTCCAGAACCATGATGAGTTACTGAATAGATCTTAAATGCATTACACAGGAGTTACATTGGTATTCCATATCCACTATTTAGCAATCGTTTTTAACTACCGATTCCAACTATTCACTTCATTGAACACGGGAACTACTTACACGCAGTAAAACTTGACGTGCTCTGACGGTGTCGATATAGTTGAGAAGACAACAAATCTATAATTCAAGGGCTTTCTTCTCATCGTATGACTCATAGATGGTGCGGCTCGATGTCATACTAGAATAAATTTGCTTCATTTTCACTAGGGAACTATTTGACGCAAAAGTAGGAATTATATAGTATAACTTTGTCGAAAAAAGACCTCGCAGAGATATGTGATAACTACAGCAAATCTCGGAGGTTATATATTAGTGAGGGAATCACCGCCACCTCCGAATTGTATATCATTTAGTGATTCTGCCTTAAACTCAATCAAATCCCAAATCCCTTGACTGTTATGCTAAGATGAATTTCTAACATATTTTTCTTTATGATTGGGAGCTGATGAGATCATTTGTAAGTTTTTATCTTTATACTTTTGTTCCAGGTATTAACTGCAATGGTGAATCACTTTTTAACATTAAATTACTGTATAACTATTATACTCTCTACCGGCTTAGCTCTAAGCTTATGAAATAACACTAAGAACCGAAAGATAAGCTCTAGCTGCTATATAATTATACTCGGTCATTGGACCGTAAATATTTTCTGTTATTCGGTTATCATTTATTTGAGCCACGCAAAAATAACTTGTGAAAGAGTAAATTGCTCTCCCACCCCGCAAACTCTATGTCTCGAAGAATATGGAGTTATTTTCGGTATTCCGAGCATTTACACATAAGCCACTGTAACCACATCTTCCTATTCGCCAAACTCACTATAAAGCATTCATTTTTACTGACCAAAGAGTGTATAATATAATATTTTAATTATTACAACCCTTTATTTAAAATGCATTATTATATAAACTTCGAAATAAACAGTGAGACGAAAATAGCAATTCATATTGTAAATATATACGTTATCATATATATTTATTTACAAGGTATGTTTAGTGCGAAACTTAACTTAATTGAAAAATATTAACACCTAATTTTTGGCTTAAGAAGGATTTTTTGTATTGTTATTATAAAATAAATACCTATATTATATAAGTCCTATTCCGCGATATAGATTAATATAGGATATAAAAAAAGAATTATTTATGAAAAGGCGGAATCATAGATTTCTATAAACTCTTCCTATAGTATACTTAAGTAAAGTAAGCAACTACTTTATTAATAGAAAATAATGAATAGAGTGAGAAAGAGGACTATAACCAGTTATAGCCCAATAAAGTTTGGATTGGTAAGTCGTCGGTTGTAATATTATTAATTATAATATATATATATATTATATATTATATATATAATAATATATAATATATTATATATATATTTAATATAGATATATAATATATATATATATATATATATATATATTTAATAATATATATATATTATATATTATATATTTAATTAATTAAGTAATATTAATATATATATATATAATATATATATATATTCAGAATTAATATATATTATATGAATTAATATTTATATTGGATAATATAGGTCAACTGTACTATCTAATCCTATCTACATCCTTCACAGTCATTGTGAGTGTATATATGTAATATAAATATTGATATAAAATATCATGTATTTATACCTCACATTAAGTAATTATTCATACTCCTGTGCGGATTGAGCCCTGTACTAGGCCCTATATAATCAATATATAATTAACCCTATATAATGTAGCAATTGACCTACATACGCACGATAATGACTAAAAGATAGATAGATAAATACTGACGTAACAATCAATACAATAAATATATAGCACCTACACACAATTACTATGACATTCCACAGTTTTTTTCCTCATGATTATCCACTAATACTCTAGGTGACGAGGATGACATAAACATAGGCACAGCACCAAGGTAAAAGAATTACTCAATCAAACCGGTGAGTAGGATTATATATTGTATATTGATAAGGTAATTTAATTGCTCATCTCATTTCAACATACTTAACAGACAGTTATATGTAAATAATAGTGCACTTACAGCAGGTCATTATATATCTGCTAAGGGCCTACTAGTGATTCAATATCCCTATAAGCAGCGTGATAATAATTTCTTAATTGAGGGTATTATATTTTTAATCATAATATATACTTATATATTACCAACTTGCTATGTATCAAGTGTATAAACCTATATCTGACCGCCTATATACTAGGTGGGTATTGATTAACAATATGAGATTAATTTATTTTTTAGATGTCTAATATTATATATATAATCGTTGGTCGCCCATTTGTACCATAGTTACGACCATATTTCTACCTGTTTTGATTACATGTTAGGCTAGTACCCTCTTAGTTAATAATCAACTACCTTAAATTACAATCGTGAGATCATAATGTCCATTTTCATACTTCACAACTTTCTTGCAAGAAGATGTTAAATCTTGCTAATGTGTGTCTTCAAAGCACTGTAACATAAAAACTATTCACACACATATTTATATTATTTAAACCCCCCTAGAACTTTAAAAAATATTTGCAATTTCTTGCTCCACCATCAGCTTTCGGCCGTCTGATATCACGCAACTGACAATCTCTCTTACTATGTAGGTTCTATTGTAGCTTACTAAACAATTATAAACTGCAGATATGACTTTTTTAGCGTTGATGGGACTCCATATTAAATAATTGTAGTCTAATTTAACATTGAAATGGATCGGCAATGTGTGTGTTTACTTTAGTTTATTATCCGATCTTATTATCGTTATACAAATATAATATTCGTATGACTGATCCACAATCATTATAAAATTATTCTGCCTTGTTGCTACACTTCTCATATTTTTTTTTATGCCTGCGTCGCAGAGCAAACTTTTCTCGCTCAATTTATTACATTATCAAGATGAAAACCTCATGAAGTAATATTGAGGATTTCTAACTTAGTGATTATCGCGTTTGCTTAAATTAGCTCTGAATACATACCAACAAATTACAGTATTTACCAATGTAACATATTTCCCTATAATACGTGATTTCTGGAATCGATTTACTCTATAGCATTTCTCCGTTATATAGAGCTATAGGTCGGCAAAAAACTTTGTGTTTACCATAAAAATATGAAGATGTCTGAAGAGATGCTGACAACTCAGACCTCTAGTAATTATTTTTCATTGTTGCTATATCAGGCTAACAAAATGTAATATACTTATACTTTTGAGTACATTCTCTATAATTGCAGAGCTCTATATGATGTACGTGTAGATTCTATAATTATTCAAATATGCCATGTTACATCTGGATTTAAACGTGTTCATATCGAGCTCTATCTCTCACCATTTGTAATTTAAAATATAAATTGTATCACGGCGCAAGAGTTCATAAGAATTTTCCATGTATAAGATCCCGATAGACTAATCTTACACTTGATAGAACAAAAAGCCATCGCAGTTCACATAAATTAGAATTAATATGCATTAGTAGGAGTTACCATATCATATTCCTAAGAATGTTGTTAAGTAACTCTCCGGGTTTATTGTTTCGGATAGCATTAACCGTTGATAATATCTAGCAAGCCGTAGCGTGACAAACTGTCTTTCTGTAGACGGCAACATAGCAAGACACAGTGAGATACTCATATTAATTAACAATAAATATGATTTGAATTCTTTATATGTGTTTATTAGATATTAACCCGGTTTGAATAATAAATTTTAACTTGTGAATAAATTAGAGTTAAGATTGTAAATATAGATTCTTTGTTTAGTATTTAAAACAATCAATCCGTCTTATATCATTCTCATTAGAGAGAAATTACGAGTGATACAGGATGTTACATGTAATTATATAAGTGCCAATTTGTCATAGATAATAATATTTATGAATTGTAGAG
>JABUQX010123554.1:0-5000 GCA_015478945.1 Trachelipus rathkii | reverse complement strand
GTGCGTCCCGCCGCGTCCCCGCCCGCCGCGTGCGCCCGCAGGCGCAATATTTCCGCGTTCCCGCCCGCCGCGTGCGCCCGCAGGCGCAATATTTCCGCGCGAATTATTATTTAGAACACACATACACACACACGCACACACATACACACACACACACACACACACACACACACAACACCCGCACACTCACTTACACATATAACGTATAATTTATTAAAACATTTTTTTTTTATTTTATTATTATACTTAGTGTTATTTACTTCATGCCTATTGTTATTATTATTTAGAACACACATACACAAACACACACGCACACATACACACACACACACTCACACGCACACTCACTTACACATATAGCGTATAATTTATTAAAACATTTTATTTTTATTTTATTATTATACTTAGTGTTATTTACTTCATGCCTATTGTTATTATTATTTAGAACACACATGCACACACACACACACACACACACACACACACACACACACACACACACACATATACATATAAATCTATAACTATAACACATATAACGTATAATTTATTAAAACATTTTATTTTTATTTTATTATTATACTTAGTGTTATTTACTTCATGCCTATTGTTATTATTATTTAGAACACACATACACACACACACACACACACACACACACACACACACATACACACTTACACATACGCTCCCACCCACTCGATATTTTGATGCCCCATCTTTGATGCCTCCGCTTTTGATGCCTAAGCTGAGGCACCAAAGCTGTTACTTTGATGCCTCAGCTTTTGATGCCTCAACTTTGATGCCTCAGTTTTGATGCCTCAACTTTGATGTCCCAGCTTTTGATGCCTCAACTTTGATGCCTCAGCTTTTGTTGCCTCAGCTTTGATTCCTTAACTTTAATAACTTAGCTTTGGTACCTCAGCTTTGGTGGTTCATCTTTGATGACTCGTCTTTGATGGCGTCATCTTTGATACCCTCTATTTGTTTTATAATATATGTATATTTTACTAAAATAAACACTTACACTTATACACACATACACTATATCTCTTATTCACACATATGCAAATACACATAGACACTTACACTCACACACACACCCACACACACAATATATATATATATATATATATATATATATATATATATATATATATATATATATATATATATATATATATATATATATATATATATATTTCATTCGCGCGGAAATATTGCGCCTGCGGGCGCACGCGGCGGGCGGGGACGCGGCGGGACGCACCAGCGGGTGCGGGGTTGGCTGCCTTTGCGGGTGCTGAGCCCTGGTGGTTAGCTTATGAACTAGGGGAAAACTACTCCGACCAATCACAAGTAAGGAAAACATTTCCTTCTTACCTGCTTAAAGGATCTTACCGATCCAGCATGTTTCAGTTTGAAATATATTTATAAAAATAATAACAATGATTCTTGTCTATACTGGAATTACCTTTTGACCTGGTATTAGGATTAAATTAGACCGTCGACAAAAAGGCTTATCCTAAATTTAGGCCTAACGTAGTTATTGCACCACATTTTACAGAAAAAGGTCAGTTTGAAATATATTTTGACCTGGAATTAGGCTTAAATCGCCCCGGGATACAAAAAGGATTATCCTACAACACATTTTACAGAGAGAGGTCAGTTTCGTATCTGTAAGGAGTGCGGGTTGTTGTGTTTTCTCGTGATGGATTGTCAATGTACATAGATAATAATAAAGAAAACCCGAATTATTTAAAAAACTTTGAAATATTTTTAGTTAACATCGAGTGAATAATATAAATGTAAGTGAATAATTGTTATTTTTAAATAAGAACTTAGAAAGATTTTAATAAAATACATGTTATGTTAGCAGAGAAGAACTTATTTTGTTCTTTTTATACTTATTACATGGCTAAAGATGATGTAAAGCAGTAAGTCAATAGATCAAAACGTGGCATAGCTTGGTGTAGAGGGGTGCTAGGGGCTGACCTTACTGATTTACTGATTTATTGCTTTAAGGTACGTAAAATATATGTTTTTAATAAAATTTCATAAAATTTTAGTAAAAGTTATTTTAAAACTTGATAGTTATAAAATTTATAAACAAAAAGTATTAACAGTTAATAATAAATTCTTTGTTCAAAGATAATGATTGATTTATTATAGAAGTTTTAAGAAACTTTGAAATAATTTTAGTTATATTTGAATGAGTAATATAAATGTACGTGTTTAATTAAAACATAAAATGTTTTAATAAATTATACGTTATATGTGTAAGTGAGTGTGCGTGTGTGTGGGCGTGTGTGTGTGTGTGTGTGTGTGTGTGTAAGTAAATCTGTGTGTGTGAGTGTAGGTAAATCTGCGTGTGTAAGTAAATCTGTGTGAGAGTGTAAGTAAATCTGTGTGTGACTGTGTGTGAGTGTAAATGTAAGTGTCTATGGGTAAATGTAAGTGTCATAGTGAATGTGTGTGTGTGGCCGCATGTGTATAAGTGTAAATGTAAGTGTCTATGGGTAAATGTAAGTGACATAGTGAATGTGTGTGTGTATAAGTGTCATAGTGAATGTGTGTATAAGTGTCATAGTGAATGTGTGTTCTAAATAATAATAACACTAGGCATGAAGTAAATAACACTAAGTATAATAATAAAAATAAAATAATAAAATAATAAAATAATAAAAATAATAATAAAATAAATAAAAATAATAAAATAAATAAAAAGTATTAAAACAAAATAAAAAACATAATGTTAATAAATATATGAGTTAAAAACAGTAAAGCAGAGTTAAAGCAGTAAAACATGAGTTAAAGCAGTAAACATGAGTTAAAGCAGTAAAACAGTAAAACAAAGCATACTAAGCCCTAGGTGTTAGGTAACACCTCTATTGATTTACTGATTTACTGCTTTAAGGTATGTAATGTATATGAGTTAAAGCGGTAAAGCAGAAAGTTAAAGCAGTAAAGCAGAAAGTTAAAGCAGTAAAGCAGAAAGTTAAAGCAGTAAAGCAGTAAAACAAAAGCATACTAATCCCTTAGGTGTTAGGTAACACCTCTATTGATTTACTGATTTACTGCTTTAAGGTATGTAATGTTAATAAATATGTGAGTTAAAGCAGTAAAACATATAAGTTAAAGCAGTAAAACATGAGTTAAAGCAGTAAAACATGAGTTAAAGCAGTAAAACAGTAAAACAAAAGCATACTAATCCCCTAGGTGTTAGGTAACACCTCTATTGATTTACTGATTTACTGCTTTAAGGTCTGTAAAGTATATGTTTTTAATAAAATTTCGTGCAATTGTAGTAAAATTCTTACATGCAATTTTTAAAAATTTATAAATTAAAAAGTACTAAGTAAAATATAAAAGATGTCTGTAATGAGTTACAGTTTAAGCGTGAAAATGTTTTTAATAAAAATGTTTAAGTGCCTAAAATTAGGATGGGCTAAAATTGACCCATGGAAGACCAAAGGGTTGGTCGTGTGTTTATACGTGTGTATAAGTGTAAATGTAAGTGTCTATGGGTAAATGCAAGTGTCATAGTGAATGTGTGTATAAGTGTAAGTGGGTGTGTGTATGTGTGTGTGTGTGTGTGTGTGTGTGTGTGTGTGTTTAGACCGTTGTGTGTAGGTAAAGGTGAGTATTAGGGGCATAGTGAATGTGTGTATAAGGGGCATAGTGAATGTGTGTATAAGTGAATGTGTGTATAAGTGTAATAGTGAATGTGTGTGTGTGTGTGTGTGTGTGTGTGTGTGTGTGTCCACGGATGGAAATAAGTTAGGATAGATCCATACAGGTCAGGTACCTACATGACCTCATGTTAGCACAGATACCTACCAAAGGCTAGGCATCAGTTACCTGGATGAGCTCAAGGCGGGGTGGAGGCTAGGTGCAGGTGTAGGATAGGTGTAGGCTAGGTGTAGGTGTACGCTAGGTGTAGGTGTAGGTTAGGTTAGGTTAGGTTAGGTTAGGGTTAGGTTAGGTTTAGTTTATTATGTTAGGGTTAGTCAGTTAGGTGCAGGTTTAGGCTAGGTGTAGGCTGGGTATAGGGTATCCGGCAAGGTCAATGTCGAAATATCATGGTCAAACAAGGTTAATATATATATATATATATATATATATATATATATATATATATATATATATATATATCTATATATATATATATATATATATATATATATATATATATATATATATATATATATATATATATATATATATATATATATATATATATATATATATATATATATATATATATACTCTCTCTCTCTCTCTCTCTCTCTCTCTCTCTCTCTCTCTCTCTCTCTCTCTCTCTCTCTCTCTCTCTCTCTCTCTCTCTCTCTCTCCCTTTGTAGATGCCCCTGTTTCTTTTGTAAAAACGTGTTAGCTCGCTGGACAAAACCTAATACCAAAAATAAAAATAACTACGTTACGCAAATAATTAAAATAATTAAAAATAATAAAAATAATTAAAATAAAAATGAATAAAATAATTCAAATAAAATGAATAAAATTTTCGAAGTCAAAGAGAATAAACAATAATAGCACGGTCTTCCACGTGCTTTTACGGTTCTCACCCCCTACTAGGCCCATTCATTCCGGACAATACTTCAAATAAAAATAATTAAAATAATTAAAATTCAATTAAAAATGATTCAAATAAAAAAAAAATTTCAGTGTCTCAAACACGTCTAAAGTGTAAATGCTTCGAAATGTTCCGCAAACGAAACTGTCTCTCCTCTCACTCTCTCTCTCTCTCTCTCTCTCTCTCTCTCTCTCTCTCTCTCTCTCTCTCTCTCTCTCTTCTTCTTCTTCTCTTCATATATATATATATATATATATATATATATATATATGTTAGCAGCATATATATATATATATATATATATATATATATATATATATATTGAAAGTAGGCGCACGAAAACGCTAAGCGCCACGATAAATGCGAAAACGGTTAACACCCACCCTGATATCCGAACGAAGTAATACCG
>JABUQX010123553.1:12500-19168 GCA_015478945.1 Trachelipus rathkii | reverse complement strand
TGAGGGAGACGAGAGCGAGGAGCGAAGGGAAGGGGGAGAGAAGCGGCAGAGGAGAGAGAGATGGGCGGAACGAGAGATGGGAAAGAGGAGGGAGGAGAAAGGGAGTGGGGAGAGAGAAAGAGTAGGGGAGAGAGAGAGTGGGGGAGGAGGGAGGAGGGGGAGAGGGAGTGAGGGGAGAGGGATGGGAGGAGGGTGAGAGATGAGGGAGGGCGGGGACGGGGAGGAGGATGAGGAGAGGAGGGGGTGGAGGAGGAGAGAGGACGGATGGGGAGGGATGAGGTGGGTGGAGAGAGGGCGAGAGAGAGGACGAGGGGAGAGAGCTGGAGGGGAGGAGAGAGACATAGGGAGGGGAGAGAGGGGAGGGGAAGGAAGTGGGGAGAGAGAGGGGAGGGAGGAGAGAGAGGCGGAGGGAGACACATTCGAGAAGGAACAGAGGGGAGGAGAGGGGAGGAGGAGAGGGAGGAGAGGGAGAGAGAGAAGAGAGAGAGGAGAAAGGGGGAGGAGAGAGGAAGAAAGAGAGAAGAGAAATGACGAGATAGAGAGAGAGAGAGAGAGAGAGATAGGAAATAAATATGAGAGATGAGAGAGAGAGAGGAGGACGAGAGAGGAGAAGAGAAGAGAGAGAGGGAAGGAGTGGAGAAGAGAGGAGAGAGAAGAAAAAAAAGGAGAAGAAGAGGAGAGAGGGAGGAAGTAAGACGACTGGAGAGAGAAGAGCGAATAGAATAGGAGACAGTTGAGAGGAGATGAGAGAGCGAGAGAGAGAAGAGAAGGGGGGGGGGGTTGTTAGGCAGGTTTGTTTGGATATTATTAGGAATATATATCTATGCTGTTTCCAGAGTGATGTGAGAGGCTGTTACGTTTGGAATACCATGACTGAATATTGAGGTGCTGTTAAAACTGCTTTTAATCACTGTGAAATTTTAAGGGTTTTATTTAAGATGTGTGGTAGAGACCTTTTTCTTAGGGGAAGTGAATAGATGGGCTTTTTTTAAGTCGGTTTTTAATTTGCGTATGTTAAGGGTTGAATTTTGTGGCTTAATTTTGAAAAGAGTAACAATAATATTGCCGTTGGTGTTTTGGACTTGTAAATTTATATTGTTTTGCTACAATAGTTTTGTGGTTGTGCGGAATATTTTTTGTTGTTGTGTTGGTTTTATGCGTTTTGGGGTTTTGATTGCATCTGGTCAGGCATTATTTCTTGTTCAAGTTGATTAGATTATTCATATTCTATGTGCGGCTTGCCTAATTTTTGCTGAAAGGAGTAGTTTTCTTCGTGTTTTATTTTAGGGTTCATTTTCAAGTGAGAAGTTGGGGTTGCATTGTTTGCGGTAGTTACCAAAGTGGGATGTATTTTTGGGATGCTTATAGAGTTATTTTATTAAAGTGCTGTATCGCAATTAAGATGAAAAAAAAAATCAAGTCATTTGGAAGACTTCTAGTTTCTTCTATTGCAGTTCAGTGTAGAGTAGCTCCGTTGCTTGTATTGATTATAATATTATATTATATATTATATATTTATCTTTCTTTCTTTACTTTCTTCTTCAACCTTCCATCTCCTTTAAACCAATGGTAAAAGGCGGGTAAAAAGGTCGAGAAAAAAGAAAAAGAAAGCATAGGAACATGAACCAACACGTCTGAAAAAGGCAGAAAGCCACAGCCTTACCGCCCCCTCATGTACCATTAATTATGTGAGGCTTTCGTCAAAGACAGGAAAACCCACCTGAGGATATGGACAGCACCCGGACCCTCACTATGGGTAAATCGTCAAATGTAGGGTTCATCACCTGGCCCAGGTGCGGCACAACCCTACTGATGCCCCCATACAATTCCCCGCCATTCTCTCCTATCACTCACACATTTATTCTTGCTCTGCCAAACTCACATTTCTCCTCCTTTCAGACTATTCGTTCACCGGACTTCAATCCCACTTCTTCTCTTCGGTCTCCAGCCGAGTCACGGTTGCCTAAACACACCTCACCACTATACATCCGCTTAACCTATCCTACTATTCATTTCATCCTTTCACATGACCAAACCATCTAATCATACTTTCATTTATTCTCGCATTTACCCCTTTTCTTCACACCACACACCACTCTCTAATACGTTCATTCTCTCTTTATCAATTCGTCTCACACCTAGCACCCCCTAAGATTGTCCATTGAACACAATTGCAACCTTTAGTTTAGATCTATTATTTCTTATTTCCAAGACCATAGTTCTCACTCACCATAACAAATAACACAGGTTAACAAGCATACCCTCATGTAAGACCCCTAGCACACTCCAAGACTTAGTCCCTTCTGCATTTACACCAACGATTTAATTGCCACCAGCCACCGTTCCTGCCATTCCACAACTGTCCTACTGACACTCTGCATCGTCCGTCCCTTTCACCCGGTGTTACCCTCTGAAATTTTTTTTTTTTTTTTTTTTCATATTTAAATCACCTCAGACACTTTTTCTAGCTGCCCACCATCCAACCACCATAACTTCACACTGAGGAGTGTTCCTCACTCACAACATAACCTTGATCTTATCCACGTTTACTTTTCAAGCCCTCCTTTTACCACACCCTGCAAATCGTCACCTCTAGCAATCCTTTCAACTTCTCTTCAGATTCGCCACACAGAAAACCAAATTCATCGCATAATATTAAATAGTAAGGCACCTCCACTCAACTCCATTTCTCCACCATTCTAACACCATTTCCTGCCATCCCCACCTCAATTTTACTTCTTTCATACCCCCATCCAATATACCAATTGAATAACCAAGGAGGACATAACACAACCTGTCTTACCTCCCGCCTAATTAATATCCTAACCAAATTCCTCAATTCTCACATTGACAACCATTTATTATTTCTTTACACAACGTTCACTATCGTCCCATATACTTTTTAGATTCCATTCAGAAGCCCTACCACCAACACCAATATCACTAACACCTTGCCATAACGCTCCCTAAATATATTAAACCTATTTCCCATACGTCCTGTTTTGGCAAATCCCAATAAAAACCTAATAACAATTATCTTCTTCTCCCATCATTTTTTTCTCAATGCTTTGTTTCAGTGTAAAGATTGATCCACACATCCTCTACCACTCCTAAACGCACCTTGTTCTGTACCAATTAAGTCTTCAGGTCACTCGACGCACTTCTTCGACCAAAATTACCAAGCATATACCTCCTACAACACTCAGGTAAACTTCATTCCCCTATAATTTCTACGTTTCCTTTTTTCTACCTCCCTTATATTAAAGGTATATTTTACCGCCCTCTCCTCTCGCAATCCCCTTGAGAACTATACCCTCCTTAATAAACGCTTTTATTACACAACTCTCCAAATTTCAATCACATCACCATCTCGCCTCCCCGTTCTTTTATCATTTCACCAGTATTTCATCTTACCTGCAGATTTTACCATTTCTCAACTTTTTTCACTTTCGGTGGTCCTCCTTACTAATAACTCATCCCCAAAATAACCTAATGTCCCTTCTTGCACCACAACCCCACACAATCACTGATCACTCTTCATTACTGTTTAATATTGGCAGATCTCGAAGTGTCTTCCCTCTACCAAACACTCCATCTCACACCTACGTTCTCAGTTTACCAAGCACCATCCCTATCATTACTTCTATCTAAGCAAGATTGCCCCTTATTCTCATTTCTTAACCTTCTTTCGTTTCCTTCCTTCCAGAAGAGCTTTTCCTATTCCCTTGTTAAGTCCCCATTCATCTTCTACTTCCAAAAACTGTTCATTTACTCTTGTTTTCTCCTACGTATATATACACCTTTTAGTATTTCTTTTTTCCTCCTTATATAATTCCAAGCATCTTTTTCTTTTGACGTCTTCATTCATTTTGCTTTTAGGTACCAATTCAACACGCTTTTCTTTTTTACCTTTAACCGCTTTCATGACACCTCTCATTCCACCATTCACTGTTAACATTCTTACTCTCTACTTTATTAGCACAGTCCACATACTTTCTCTTTGCACTACTAACAATTGCTCCTTCATGTTGCCCCCAGATTTGTGTCAGTATCAACTACTTGTTCACATATCAAACCGTTTTTTATTTTTACTTAGCGAGCGTCTTAACATACTTTCAACCTTTTATTTCTCTCTGTCAACTTAAACTCTCACTCTTAATTTTAATCCTACTTCCTTTCGTATCACCTTCCTCTCCATCCCAAGCCCCCACTAACTTAATATTTAATGAACAACATAATGATCCGAAATCCCATTCCTAAACCCCTACTTGATTTACATCGCAAACACATACTTCAACATCTCCTTTCTTCACCAACACTAAATCCAATCATACTTTTTCACTTCGATACCATCTCTACCACCCCAACTCTCGTATGAATACTCTGGATACTCTTGTGTTTAAAAAGAGTATACTTACACACATACCTCTCCTCTTCACAGAAATAATCACCTTCCTACCTTTCTCATTTTCTCGCCACCCAAAAACCACTGTCGGTTTATTACCATCCCTTTTTTGGATCACCTATAATCCAACCTTCAGGTCCCCCCAAAACTATCAATTCTGGAAGCTTCCACTCACCCCCACCAGAACATCATTTCAGGATTATCCTCAAAAAATCGTTACTCTCTTTCAACGTTCCCTCAGACTGGACCGATACGTCACAACCCACACATACCGGTTGACCTTTCAAACTTAAATTAACCATTATAAAAGTATTCTAGGACTCACACAATCAAAGTCTACCAGAGCTTCATACCACAGGTCCACTCATTCAAAAATTGCATACTCTTTCCTTCTTTCCTCTTCATTCTCTTCCACACCAGGCACGCACCACATTTCCACATCACACACTTAATTTCACCTTTTCCTTTCATCTTTGTTTCAGTCACAGCGAGCAAATCAAATTTGCCCTTTCTAAATACATCCATCACCGCTCTCCTCTTCTCCTCAGCATTTATTCCTTGACACCATTCCATGTACCCAATACGATTCATAACAAGTTTCGCCGAAAGATAGAAGGCCGTTTCGGCGATCACGACCTTTCTCGCGAGGCCTGCAGTTTAGCATTCCTGCAGAAAAATAGATGGTCAGTAGGAGCAACCCAACTATGCACGTCCCTTAGTCGGCCTCTACGACACGCAGGAATACGATGTGGGCAATTTTTTTTCCCTCCCCCACACAACCAGGGATATTATATATATATATATATATATATTATATATTAAATATATAATATAATTATATAATATAATATATATATATATATAGATATATATTATAAATATAATATACTATATATAATATATATTATATTATATGTATAATTTAAATGGGGTGTACCCTATATAAAATTCAGCAATGAAACAAGATGCAAATAAAAAATAAAAAAATATTCTTTTGTATTCCTTTAATAATAACTGTTAGCAAAAGTTCAATAAGTCTCAATATTTAGTAATACTTCTCAAATTTTAAAGTTTGTCTTTTGTATCATTTATAATATTTAGGAATTACATTTTAATTGTTTTTGTTAGTTCAATTTAATTATCTTGATGTTTACTGATGTAAGACCTTCCAATAATATAATTAGGATCATGTTGACATAATATTAGTAATAATGCGCAGACCAGTAATTTGCTCTTTTAAGTTGAAACTTCAAGTGCTGATGGAAGTTTTAAGTCTGAGTGAGAGTGGAAGTTTGGGGCAATGCATGTGCTTTTGTGAAAGTTGGTGACAATGTATGTAGTTTTTTGAAAGTTTTTGCGTACTTTAAAACTTGTTGCAGTCAAACTACTAGCTAAAATGATCAACATAAATATTGAACTTATTAAAACGGTTTTAATTTTTTTTTTAATATATCAATGTGAGATCTTATGAAAACATCCAATTTTGTTTGTTGAAGAAATGGAATAAAAGAACTTATCTTTCAAAGTGTTTGTAAAAAAAACTAATAAAGATATTTTCTAACCCAATAGATACTCATAAATGTAAAGGTTTTGAAAGTTTACAATCAATTAAAAAAAATAAAAGTATTAAAAATATGCTGAGTGCTAATACAGTTTATAACCAATATGCCAGCTATCACAATGTATGAAGAGGTAGAAAACTACTTTAATAACATAGTCTAAGCCTTTCCTTTGGAAAGTAACTCCTTTTCGCATACAAGAAATAATAAAAATTGAAACTTTGATTTTAGAGCAGGTTTGTGTGTCCAAGACTTGCTTCCTCTGAATCAGATGTCAAGTAATACCAAACTATACAACGTTTTGGTTGAGATGTGCCTGTAACTCACATAACGCGTGATAACTTTGCAACCTTGAAAAGGTTAATGAAAATGGGAAAAAGTTAAAAGTGAAATACCTTGAATAAAAGTCAATGATGGCAAAACCTTTTATGATTATTAGAGCCTATCTACAGGAAATCTTGGGAACTGGTCTCTTGAAAACCATCAAATCGCCTGAGAAGATTAAAGAAGTTGGCGGCAATTTTGATTTCTAACACCTACTCAGTTGATTCATGGAAAAGATTTTGATAAGCTTCGATATAAGAACGCATAATAACTAGAAGCAAATTGAATCATATAACAGTTATTTGTCATGAAAGTTTTTTTAAATGTTGGTCTTAAACAAAATAATTAAGTGAACTTAAATAAAAGTTTTGATTTTAAAA
>JABUQX010123553.1:0-7500 GCA_015478945.1 Trachelipus rathkii | reverse complement strand
TCTCTTATAATCACTCTTTTTACTATGGCTAATACAATGAATACTCTTCCTCTAAAAACTTTCGTCGCAAACCTCTTCATTTAAGGATTCATGCAACTTATTTTTTCCACAAATCTCAAGTCTTTCTCTGTTCAAGCCTTTCGACCCACACTTGAGCAGTTTGCTCATTCATTTATGAACTCCACCATCAAGATCTTTAAAAGCCTTTTGACCCCACACTTGAGAAGTTTGCTCATTCATTTATGAGCTCCGCCATCAAGATCTTTAAAAGCATTTTGACCCCACACTTGAGAAGTTTGCTCATTCATTTATGCACTCCGCCATCAAGATCTTTAACATTTCCTACATAATATCACGTTCAACAAACTAATTATTCTAAATCATTCCACATTCAAACCATTGTTGGGGCATGAATTAGATGATTTCACATAGAAAAAATTTCCTTAGATCAAAACTTGAGGGCAGAACACCAATCGTTGACAATCATTAATCATTCTGGTCAAAATTTTCAATCAAAAATCAGAAAGGGGATGAATTAATATTGACAATTTTGCAAAGTTTTCTACCGTGCAATTCTATTAGTCTCGGGGTGACTTTAAAGCAACTGCTTCAGGCTCTTCATTACTCTGGGAATTTTAACTCTAGTTTTAAAGAGGTACAAGTTAAAACCACTGGTAGCCTACGTTGACCAACACTTGTTCATAAACATTTTTAAAAAAAATTATCAATAAATTTTTCCCTTATGATAATAGATACAAACCCAGTTACCTCATATATAGGGATTTTAAATGTAATTTTACGTGAAGATAAATTGAACAAGAAGACACCCACAAAATATATATAATAAAAATACCTTCAGGTGTCTTGTATAAGTCAGGAAAGGCCCATGTGCCGCAAAAAGTGCTAAGTAGTGGTTTCACCACCTTTATTTCGCTCCTCACATTAAAGCTACATCCAAAATCTTTGCTATTTCTATCCAATATGATCCTTATCTACTTTATCTTAGTAATATCTAGCAATGTTCGTGATTTTCAATTCTCTTAAGTGATAAAAATAAACATCTGTATCTTCTGACTGTTTTACTTTTTATATAATATTAATAATAACATCTAATATATGAATATATAATATATTAAATTGCCTAATTTAATATACCATTCTCACCTATATATATATATATAATAATATATATATATATATACTATATACGTTTTTTCAAATTATCTAGTAAATACCTAAATTAATATAAAAATAAACACATTAGGAAAATTAAAAAAAATTTCTTGTGATTTTACAAACATAGAGGTGCGGTGTGGTTCGATGCCGTGCGTTGCGGTGCTCTATGGTACTAGTGAACAATTTTTTGGTGCGGTGCGGTGCAGTGCGGTACGGTGCAGTGTGATCGGTGCGGTGCGGGTCCGGTGGCGGGGAAGAAAAAATAAAAGTATGCCGTGCGGTGCGGCAGGCACCGTGAGTAAGAAAACTTACACCTTAAGGTTGGCCCAGTACTGCATCAGGACACTGGAATCGCACCGCACCGCACCAGCTTCCCGAAATTTTAAAAATATAAAAAAGGGAAAAAGGGAAAAAAGCATTATAAGCTCCATTATAGTTATATAGAGTTAGTAATGTTATTTCCCAGTTGACCTATTTTTAAATGCTAATAAGGAATTATATATAATAAATAATTCTAAAAATAATATTCTATAAATATAATAATTTGTTATGCTATGAATAGAACTATGTTTATAGTCAAAACATGTTATTGAATTGTATTTTTATTATTTAATTTATATACTGAATTCATATACTATAAGTACAAGATGTGGTGGGCACTTTCGCTCTTTTGTCCGCTAGTCCGGCTATCCGTCTAGAGGCGGACAACCAGAATAGAAGTGCGGGGACTAGCGCAGTGCCCGGGACAGTCGTCAGGAAATTAGCGGGACTTGCACTGGTTGCGGATTCTCATAACAAGAGCAAAGACTTTTTCGCACTTTTCAAAATTAAAAAAGAATGAATAATAATATAGTATACGGGCTTTATGTAATCATTTTATATAAATTTGGGTTATCCAAACATAATAATATAATGTTTTATTAGGTGTTATAAATGTATACTGTTTTGGTCTTTAAAGATCTCACTTCGGTGTTTTTTAAATAATTAAAAACATTTCTCCAAAAAATAATCCTTTAACACTCCAATTAAATTGGTTAACGACTTATTATAATAAATAAATAACATTTATAATTGATTTTATTTAGACTGGAATGATAGTAATATGTACTTGTGAAAGCTTTAATTAAATATATATTATTATGATAATAACTAGGGCAATATCTAAATCAATTCTGGGTCCAAAAACCCATATATATAATATATATAATTATATATGTATAATATATTATATATAGAATTATAATATATAATTAGATTTTAATATAATAGTATCCCCTATATTAAATATGCTGATTATACGTACTATTACCTATAATTGTATAATATAATAAAAGGTTATATCGTAATATAATTACAATTTTACACCTAGTGCTATGTTACTTAGTATAGTAAATGAGTATATTTAGAATTTTCAGTAAAGAGCTCTAATTCAACACTAATTGTCTGTAGTAAATTAATAATAAAAATGATTTTTTTAAAATAACCTACTTTAATATATAAAAATAAATGGGACCGCGGGTTACATTCCCCCCTAAACAGAGAATATAAATTTTAACCCTTTCGAATGAAAGCAATTGAAAACTAATCAAAAACTGAAAAATTTGTGACATGAAAGATTCAGTCACCCCCTTTAAAAAAAGTATTAAAATACAAAAATAAAAAAGTGAAAATATATAATTCATAAAGCAAACCCATAAAAGACAGCCGAGTGTCATCAAATTATTTATCAGTTTTCGTTTTATCAAGTAATCTCTATAAATAAAAATTAATGTATTTCAAAAAGGTTAAGTTGATCTCTAATGAATTTTGATCCTTCCCGAGTAATCTATTTTCTGACCCTCTGGACATCATCAAATTGAAAAATCCTTTTGAAATGCTACAAAGACTTAATAATAAATTGGTAAGAAATGAGAAAAAAGGACTCTAGATAAATTTAAAGATAACGTTTACCTAATTTGCAGTAAAATGTTCTATATGAGAATAAATTTAAATCACTGGTCCTCTTCTCATATTTCCCACAAGATTATATGTATTTCAATAGTTTTATATTCAATACTTGACTAATCCTTACTGATATTTTTAAGACTAAGGCTTTTTGGTGGTCCATTGTCCCATACCACTCCCTTTCTCCTTGTATATCTCCTATATGGGTCCCAAATTACAAAAGGAGGTTTCCACTACGATAGGACCATGATTTCTTCGACGAAAGAGATGCTTTTTCCGAGCTAAAATAAGTGGTTAGCCTCTTTTTCTTTCACCTTTGATGGAAACTATTTCTCCTCACAGTATTCTAAATGCAAAAAGAAATTTAAATTTTGGAAAATTGCGGGAAGATTGTTCCCACTTTTGTACAATCCCATGTGTTGTTTGTGTTTAGTGTTAATGATGTCCCATTAGCCTCTTTTTACCATATGATTCTAACCTATTCATCTCACTCTCTTACTCCTCCTGCAAGTTTCTTTGACAATTTAGTTTATCTCTCCTTTTGTTGCCTCACTATTGGTCCCAATAATACCTATTCCCAGCATTTTACTTAGCACCTTAAGCTTGACATATTGCATGGCACACTAAATGTTTTCACTTTTCGTTAATAAATTTTTTTTTCGGCCAAATAATTTGGTACAATATGGGCAGGTAGGTTTAAGAAGGTCCAATCATGAGCAAAAACATTTACATGGAGTTGATGATGTGACCAGACTTCTTTTACCCAAGTGCACCTCTTTATTCTCAAGTCTGTTTCTCTGGTAAGTATATATGCTAGATGACGTTCTTGCTATTGTACCTAATTCTTTTTTCAATTGATCAATTTCCTGAAACAAGATTGAAGCCTTGACTCCAACAATTTATCCTTTAACTCTGAAGGTCAAAATGAAGGATGCATTCCTTTCCTTGACTTTAATTATACAACTGGAACACAAACTGTCCTTTTAAAGTTAATATCCGTAGCAACTCATACAAATCTAACTTCTTCTCAGTTACTTTTTCCTTTTTTCACCCCCATACAAATTAAAAATTAAAAATTAATATTATCTATAATATGGTTTCTAGAGTCGTTGTCCAATTCATTTATGATCCACAAAATGTTTCTTTCGCAACAAAAGAAAACTGACTTTCCTTTTTTTCAAACTTGTCATGAAAATGCATTTATCCTCCGCTTTTTTTTTAAGAACGTAAATATAAACATGCTGCCTACTTAATTGCTTTTTGCATAGGGACTTAAGAAAATTGCCTTCTACGCTTTTGTCATGGAAAATGTTTAAAGTTGATTCTTTTTTCACCCCCAACTTCTTGAACTTAAATTCCGATTGATTTATGTTATATACATTTTAATTAAGTTCCAATTAAATTATTAATTTTCAGTTTTTCCTGATACACTTTCAGATAGAGAATTCTGCTTAAGCTACATCTCGTATTGAATTTTCGACGCCACTTAATCATGAGAAGCCATGGGAGGCGTTTACAACATCCCTTGTTATATGTGCAATGATTTCAATTTGGAGAAATTTTAAAAGACCTTAAAAAGAGGATTGACCAACATATGGGTGAATCAGGAGAGGCAAAAAGATAAATGAGTACTTTTAGGACATTTATTCACAAGAAGATCATGTTATTAATTGGAATGGTGCAGAAATAATTAGTTGTTTAAACGTTCCAAAATCTTATCGTTGCGCTAGTTTCTTACACATAGACTTGAATTAAACTATATATATCTCGTAATATAATTTTATATAAGTAGTAAATAAGTATAAGGTACTATTACTCTTTATCACATATATATATAATGATCATTATTATGAGTAATATATATATATAAGTAATAGTAGCTATAATAGCTATTATACTATATTATATATTCACTATATATATATAAATATACTAGGTTACTACTTGATCGTAGATTTCCATCCTCACCCAAATATATTTATAATAGCTACCGAGCTTGTGATAGCATAGGAATTTAGCTATCGACTCCCTGCAGGAGTTCAGAGGTCTTTCATGGATCTCTATAAACCCAGTCCCTGGACGAATAACCTTCTTATGGGGGACAGTGGGTGTGGATTCAAAATATTTTTCGAATTTAAGGGAAATATGTAACATGATATGATAAATTTAGAGTGAGGACCTTTAAATTAGCAATGACTGCTGGAAAAGTGTATACTACAACCAGCACTCCTCCCACCAAGGACATCTTTCCCTTTCAGCATAGGAGGAAATTTGTTGAACTTGGTTGCATAAAATATAATACACCATACTGCCCCTAGCGAATTATTTCAGTAATTGGTGGGATATTTTGATGAAGCTGGTGACCGATCAAAGGACCGTCAGCCGTTAACTGCTTTTTTCCCAATTTTTGAGCAACCTAATCATTTCCTTGCCAAGGTAAATATGGGATACTCTTGTCCTTGAATAGACGACATTGAGGAGAAGTAGAAATCTTGAGATTTTGTAAATATTCATTCAATTTTTCAAATAATATTATTAAAGTTAAATGGAAAAGTTTATTAGAAATATGCATATATATATATTTACTATTTAGTATTAAGATTAAAATCTTTTGTGAAGGTCCCCCGCACATTATTAGGTGGAGACGTGCGGACGTGCGACTTGCGATAGCGGAGGTTTTGATGGTTCTGAGATAAGCTGCGGAGGACGCTAGCGGATATACCTTTTTCTCGAGTGCAGGCTTGCGCTATTCCGGTTACGTACCTCTAAATTTAGAGCGGGGTTTGGTTGTAACCGCCTGCTGATCTATTATGATATATAATAAATACTATATATATATATAGTGAGTAATATATATATATAATCTCACTCATAAAATGATTTTTATAACTTATATATTATATATTAACATATATATATTATATTTACTTATATACTATTTAGATATTTCTATTTTCTATATATTATATAACAATATAGAATCTATACCCTCTATATTATATAGTCAAATTGTATATGTGAAATATAATAAAATAATAATGATTATTAACTATCTATTCTCAAATTATATACTACCTTATTATATACTATATTACCATCTAGATATAAGCGACATAAGTTAGTAGATGGTGTATATGCTGCAGGTTTACAAAAACGTCTATTCTTTTGGAGCAAAAAAATTAACGATTGTAGGATCACTTTACGTTTAGTAGCAAACTACGGGTCGCGCTTAGTGCAAGTCGTGATATTCATATTCCGAGCTGGATATATGCTAAAATTATATAAATGAAAGGTAAACAAAGTAGTTTCCTATCTTTACCTGCTGCTTTCATTGTCGCCATGAGGTTTAAGGTGGTACAACAACTTTGTTAGTTCGTGTGGGTATGTTAAGGAGTTCCTTTAGGGTGAAATTGTTCTAAGTGTATTACTATTTTGCTCTCGGGGATTTATTGGCATAGTTACTTCTATCCACCGCACGGTAAACTTTCATCTCTATAGTGGTGATGAGGTGTTCCTTGCTGTTTAGTTATTCTTAATCCTTTTGGATTTGGCCAGGCTGGCCTTTTCTTCTAACGAAACTTCAATTAAGAGCTATTGATGAGAGTATTCACTAATTCGGGGTAAATCCCTATATCGTCGATGACTTTCCCATTTTCATTCTCCCACCAAAACCTCAGAAATGCTTTTAAAGATAAAAGGGAGTCGAGAAACCTGCCATCTTCTTCCAGGTGAACTTTAAACTTATTATATGGGATGTTGCCCATGCCGTATGTAAACTTTCACAAGTCATAAATTTCTACGTATGACGATTCATTACTTTAGTTTATTAATTTATATGGGCACGTTAACATGCGCAGTCCGCATATTAAACTCTTAACCCGTAAGACTTTTACATAAAATCGCCTACAAAATCAATTTGAGTGTGCTCGTCGCATGTATCTCCCTATTCAGACTCTTCCTATTATCGCGTTTGCTCCTAGCTCAGTTCGAAGCTGGAACTAAATATGGATGGTAGTGATGATGTGTTCAGACCTTCCCCTCAACTCTGCTACACTTGTTAGATCCATCCAAAATGAGGCGACCCTATTCTCCACTGGAACCTTCCCGTTCGTCCCCCCAGGTGAAGCCTTGAAGTTGAATCAATGTGATAAATGACATACGTCTCTCCTTCGAAGGATTTAAAAAAAATCGTGGCTTCTTACTTTCCTCTTTTCAAACCCCTCAATACCGTCTGCTTCTTTACAACGCGATTTTGTCAGAGAGAATACCTCAGGATTACTAATTTCTTGTCGGATTTGCAAACACCGTTTCATAACATCCTTAATTTCTTAACATCCCTCTTTGAAAAAGGTGCTGCTTTTCTCGTACGAGAGAATTCGG